>JASVER010000029.1:10918584-10986069 GCA_030449065.1 Oceanodroma leucorhoa
TGGATATTAGGAAAAATTTCTTCACTGAAAGGGTAGTCAGGCATTGGAACAGGCTGCCCAGGGAAGTGGTGGAGTCACCATCCCTGGAGGTGTTCAAAAAACGTGTGGATGAGGTGCTTCAGGACATGGTTTAGTGGGCATTTGTACTGGGTTGATGGTTGGACTCGATGATCTTAGAGGTCTTTTCCAACCTTAATGATTCTATGATTCTATGATTCTATGATTCTATGATTCTATGAACTATACCTAATGTATAAAGTAAGTTTTTCAAGTTGAGAAGCAAAACTGCCTTCTTGACCGCAATAACTGGACAGAAGAATGACCAGTTAACTCCAATTTCTTTCAGTGGGTGGGATCCATCTTATCCTTAGATCATCTAAACGTAGTAATTTAAAACTTCAGTAGGTAGTTTAAGTGCTTTCTCTCTATATAGAAACACATGTATATCCCTATCSATAGAAAGTAGTTGATGAGATGTATCACAAACCAAGTAGAAAAGGATTTTCAGAGAACAGCTATTTACTCAGCTTTGCATATAATGGTTTCCCTGAATCTCAAGACTCTGATGTGCAATTTGATTAAATGAGGATTACTTGCAATGACTGGCAAAGTAGAAATAAACAACTCTCGAGCTTTACATTAAAGCTCACCAAAATGCAGCTATATTTAATTCAGTGTTTGGGTTGACCTACTCTTGCTTTGAGCTGGTGGAGTGACAGAAAAACATAATACTTGGAATGATTAGACCAACCTGCTTAAAGGATATAATCTAAGCATCTATACTCCCAGACTTTTTTTTTTTTTCCAAATTTCCTATGAATTCTAGCCGTATGCCATTACTGATATGCTTTTATCTGGAATGATCAGAGGATATGTTTGAAACATACAAACTATTGGTAAAACATCTATTTCAAGCCCAATTACTCTTCCCAACGAGAGATTGTACATTTCCCCCCATATTTCATCTGACAATCAAGTCATGCAGTTCTTCAGGGCTGTTTAAGATTTACATTTGTATGTAGCTTATACATGTGTTGCCCATTTTAGCCAATAATGTCTTAGASAAATGACTTTTCACAGTCTGCAATATTTTCTTGCTAGCCCATCAGATTGACATGACTCATACCCAAACTTCTCACTTTCTGACAATCCAGATATACAAATGCTAGCAAAGTCTTGGCGTTCCATAAAAAAGAATACAGACATGAAATTGTTTTCTCATGTGTTCCTGCAAATCTGTTCTTCTGTCTAAAGCTTTCTTTGCTCCAGACAGTAGCAAAGCCCTGTAAGTGACTCTAGGTGTATCTCAGTGTATAAAGTGAGAGCAGAGTCTGCAATCATCTTTTGCTTATAAAAACCTTTATATCACAATTCTGCCATAATGTGGGTCCACAAGAAATGCAAAGGTAAAGCTGTTTCCAGCTGCAGGGAAAACATTGCTAGTAGCTTCTGCTACAGCCCACGGAAGTTCCTGCTGTAACTAAACAACATTAACATCCCTTCCAAGGAAYCTACTAATACCTTCTTAAACAAGTGGTAACATTCAGATGAAAAATTTTCTGGTCCTGGAGTTTTATCATTGTTCACATTTAGCATAGCTTCGAAGAATTTGCCTTCCATAATCTATCATAAAGATTTTGTCAATATTTGCAAATCTCCCTCATTGAGATACATTTGAATAACCTCTGGTGGGATATCTGAAATACACAGGTTTTCATCGTGATCAAGAAAACCTAGTRAATGTGTCTGTTTGACAGACATACCTGTGTTGATAAATACATACTATTACAGTCAATTTAACAGAATCTCTGAATAAAACTGATATATAGGTTAAAAAAAAAGCTTGCCTGTAACATGCTATCATTCTGCTAATTTCAGGAACTCAGATAAAAATTGTCCATTAATACAATAAACAACAAAGCCAAGCTTCCATTTGTAATGGCTAGTTTTGCTTCTAATAATTACAAGCAACTGCCATGTGAATATTTTAAATTTCCTACATAAATATTTTTTTAAAAGATAATATAGGAACTCAAACAAGGAGGAGAATCCTATGGTCTATTTGCTTTTGTAAAAAACATCTGTTTGCAGATGTTTAGGATTATCAATATTACTTTTGTTATGATCAGGAATGAAATAAGTCAGTAGTTAAAAATTAATTCTTGACTTTATTTACTGAGTCACTAAACAAATACAAGGAAATATCTACAGCTGAAACATGTTGCAGGTCTCCTCCACCRTAAGTGATTTACAGCAAAATCTGTGTGACCCATGTGACCAATGCATGGGCYCATCATCAGTTCTGTGATACTGCTCCTCTTGCCTTCCACCTATCCAACCCCACAGCATTGCAACCTTTGGAAATAAGCACTATGCATCTGGTCAGACATCCTCTGGTGCAGTATTCAGCTGCCATGCTGTAGGGGTTTTGGTGCACAGATATGTGCATGCTATCCCATAGTGGCTGTCCTTGTAGATCAGAAAGCGGGCGACATAGAGAGGGTTATTAATAGGGTTGCACAGGTAGACCCACGTACCTACTCTTCACTCCTCATCCACACACACATATATCCTAGACTTCAGCACAGAAAGGGTTACTTTAACAAACTGCAAGGCTCTGGTGATCAATGTGGAAGGTTCACTAATATTAGTATGGGATAGTCTGAAAACAACCATAAAGCCAAGCTTTTTATGATGTCTGGACTATTTTCTTCCATGGAAAATTTCCATGGTGGTATTGACAGTCGTGTTTTCTTGCCTCTGCTTTCTTCTTATTTCTTAGACAAGAAGACAGTGAGTTACAGCCACAGCAGCTGAAGAACGCTGGTGGAATGTGCTTTTAACACACTGAAAGATAGATGGAGAAATGGGATGCCAAGGCTGATGATAAATATCCACCTCTTATGACAAAATAACTGCTTGCGGTATTGTGTATGACCTTTATGAGACCCACGGAGAGAACCTCAGAGATGGATGGTAGGAAGAAACAGGCAGACTAAGGTGTTTAACACCTGCTGCACAGGTTTTYTTTAATCCTACAATACCTACTGGAAGATTTAGGCTATGCAGATTGGGGCCGTGGCTTTGATGAAGACTATGCTGTGATAGTCTCCGCTGTTTACAGGATAACACCTGCACATTCTTTCACACGTTGACAAGATCCAGGAATTCATAATCAAGTCCTTCCCTATTGGCACCATAGACGATAATGACAGCAGTGGCAGGACCTTCTACCAACACACAGTCACACCTACCGTAGGAGCTGTGGAGCCTGAAAGCACGTCATGGGAGTCCTGTGACTACTCCTTACACTGTTAATGCTAATAAAGCTTTTTGGCTCTGCAGAAAGGAAAGTCGGCARAACGTATGACAGAGAAGCTTGCTTCAAGCTACTCCAGAATCTGGAAAGGCCACAGCATTCTCAGTCACGAGTTGTAAAGAAAATATAGACGTGTCATTTTTCTTAAGTGAGAACATCTGGAGATGTCCAATATAATTATCTTTTTCCTGGTGATGAAGCACAAGGTTAAGCAGCACAGCTTAACAGCTGATGTGACCAATTTGTGCAGCCCATAAGAATTGAGCATCCAAATGCAATAAACAATAGGATGGGGAAGAGCTGCTGAAATGCCTCTGTGAAATAAGTAAGATATAAACGGTGGATTTAAGAAGCAATTCGCTCCCAGGTTATTTTCATTTACCAGGCCAAGTTAAGCAATGACAGGAACCAGGTTGAAGAAAAAATACAGAAGTACTAATTTGTTTCTGATAATTGAAAAACATTAATTGCCTCTGATTTCTATACAAGTAAAACCTGAGGTTTTCCCTGAAGCAGAGGGAACCTCTGCAAGGCAGAAATTCACAAATCTCAGGCAGGCCCTGTCTGATCTCGGTGTAACTAGACAGCCAACACCACTCCCATAACCCGACCACAAGTCCTGGCCTCTCCGAGGGCAGCAGCGGGGGTCCCGGTGTGGTAAGGCTCACCGAATCCGGTGCCCGATAGAGGGGAGGCTGCCGAAGATCCGTGTCCCCATGCCCAGGCAGAAGCCAGGCTGAACATGTATTCCCAATAGGCCACAGGTGCACATATTAATGCATTATATAGACATATATTTGTGCAGTCAAGCACATCAACTCAGGCCAGGAACACAGTACTGACACAAGGACAAGCAGCATTTACAGCCTGGCCAGACATGAGCACTAACCAGACACTTGTTTACATGTGACTGGTCCCTTTTATACCTTTTTCCCCTAGTTTTCCATGCTTGTTCCTCCCCCAGCCCCTCCCTTTCCCCACCCTTGGTACTCTCCCCAAACATCCCACAGTAAGTTTTGTGCAACCCCCAAGTGCTTTTCCCCCAGAACGAGCCCATATCACCCGGCAGCGACCCCCAGCCCGTAGGTGATCTCCGGACAGGCTCTCCCGCTGACTCTCGGTGGTGGGTGTCACCCCAGCAGCCAGCACACAAGCAAGGAAGTGACATCCACCCAGAATAAGTCACCCAAGCAGAGGACACAGCAAACGGGAAGGATGGATGAGCCACGCAGCCAGGAAGGCATGGAGGAGCCGGCAGATGCACAACAGCTTTGTCAGGAACGGGATGCGTGAGAGTTGGTGTGGATGACGCATGGATGGTCCAACAGATGCACAGATGATGGAGCCTCCAGACAGTTTGGAGCAGAGGTGGATTCCAGGCACCTACTTACACTCCCCTTTGAAATGGAAAAACTGGTCGCTGATAACATCAGCCTTCCTTCATACAAGCGAGGCCAACTCCTTACTGGTGGCAAATATAAATTCTGTGTGTTCTTTGAGTTTTAAGAGGCAAACATCCTTCACCACTGCTTACCAATGCAGCAATCAGAGATGTTTTAATAGCTTCTGGTTGACAGTTCACAAACTGATCGGGTAAGTAAATGACAGCGCACTTCTTTCTGCTTTTGCAAGTATAGGGTAGGTTTATACACTATGCACACTGCATGTACAAACAATAAATTAACCTTTGAAATAGTATTAATGATCTTATGTTAAAAATATTTATCAAGAATCAACCAGCACTAGTGAACATGCAATGAAAAACTGCTTATTTTAAAATTTTGATTCTGCTCCTTTGTGCATCTGGAGAGTATTAGTTCAGGAAATTATTCCAGCATGTGCTTAAATCCCTCTGCAGTGAAAAGAATATAAGTGCAAGCTTAAAGTTAAGTGAATACTTATGCAGCCTTTCTAGACAAGGGAATGCAGTTGGGGCCATAATTTTTAACTGTATGATCCTATATTCCTCCAGTGTTATGACATTTCTTACAGGCTGATAAGCATATTTTTGTCACGTGTAGTCTTTGGCTGGAGTCAAGCATAATTTATGAAAGTAGTCTCATCCCACTGGGGATTAAATTTTACTCCCAGGTCCTTCTACAAATTAGTGAAAATTAAAGTGTTACTGCAGCTTGGTTGCACACATACCCCACTTCGGCTTGCACCTCCTGAATTATTGCAGTTTTACAGACAGGACTCTAAGACCCATCTATCAGCCCATCTGAACTAGGAACTTCTGCTGTCAAAAGACCTGCAGGTGCCCCATTCCTGAGAGAAATGTCGACTGGATCCACACACTGCAACAGCTTGTGCAGTACCAGCACTCCTTCCAGGGGATCGTGAACGTCTGCAACCATTTTTCTGCGATCTACACTTTTTCACCCTAGTTTTCAATCACTGCTATCTCACCAACAGCACGTATCACTTCTGGCCTCTGTTTTAGAAAGCTGATTGCCATTCTCTTTCACCCCAACCTCTTAAGTTACATCTCAGAAACAACGATCTTGCTCAGAAGCACAGTATCCTGCAAGATCTGCATACGTGTGTGTGTATATATATATACACACACATATATATAACCCAAAATAAAATCATACGAGAATCAAAAGATACCACTCAAATGGATCGACGCTATTCTTGTATCTGCCTTTTGCACAGAGAGATGATTAATTTCTATTTATGGAATCAAGGCAACTGGCTGCTTAGCACAGCAACTCACGATACTAAGAAGCAAGGAAACAGCACAAGCAGTCCTTGAACCTGGCCTGCTGCTGTGGCCAGCTGAAAAAGATGGAGGGGTGTTTCTAAGTCCACTCAGTGACCATCAAGATACGTCCGACTGTTATGCAGATTGGAGGCAGCAGAAGCGACTCCAGAATTTCCAAGTGTTATAGGGCTTTCAGGCCAGTGGGAACAGGGATGCTTTCCCAGGCTGACACACTGAMCACTGGTGGGTTCACAAGAACAAACAGTTTTCTTGAGGATCTGACCTCACCTTTGCTTCTCTAGCTGAAGCTATACAAAAAGCAAACAAAGAAAACAAAAAAAGAGGGAAATAGCATGTGCCCTGCCACCATTCATCTTACTCAGGGGCTACTATCAGGCTTAACTAACAAGCATAATCAGCTCCAAACATTAACTTCTGCATCTTTGGGCAAAAGCTTTCAACCGCTCATAAAATGGGGGCAGAGTACAGGTTGCTGGTGAAGAATCCTTCCCCTGGGCACCCCCCTCTCACCTCCAGGCAGGTCGTGGACCAGTCCCAAGAGCAGGACTAGTGCAGAGCTGCTCTTTTCTTATGCCGCAGTCATGCATGAATAGGGGCCAGATACAAAGGCGGCATTGTATCAGCTTTGTCGGGGAGGTTGCAGCCTCCCTTTCCTCCTCCAAGTCATCCTCCCGACGCAGGCAGCTCGCTGCAGCTGCACAGGAACACCGCGTTACGGATGGAGTATTTTRAAAGTTCCAAAAATAATTCCTGGGAGGAGTGAGAAATTGCGTTTGAAYCCTGACAGAGTAACAGACAAGCTGAAGCTGGATGGAGGAGAGGTAGATCAGAGACAGAGCAGTCACGACAATACTATGCTATTGAAAATTGGAGGACCTAGACAAGGTAGAATATCTGCAGTCTGGGGAAGAATGAGGCATCTTTTGTCTCCTATACAGAGCTAAAAAAAGAGAAGAAAAAAGCAAAGGAGTCTTGATAATCAGAGATCTCGGAGTTATACCTGCACCCAAAGCACAGCAGACAAGTGCTAACTTTTTGATGACATCCTCAAAGCCTGCTGACAAATAGGCTCCAGAAAACAAAGAGCACTGCTGTTAAATGAAAATGAAGSGCAATCAGCCCATCAGAGAGGCAGACCCAAGGCATTTCATAYAAGCATCCCCAAAGGCATCTACTCAAAATTTAGAGATTAATTTTGAAAAATTTTGAAAAATATGCCTCACACTTGAGCAGGTAATTGCAGAGCTGCAGACCACGCTGTTAAGAGCTGCTGGGTTTACACCCCCATTGTTGTTTCGAAAGATTGGTCGCAGATTCGGTAATGTTGACAGTGACTTCCCTTGAATGGCACGTTCTGGAGTTCAGCCTCCCATTATATTTTCATTGCAGTGAAATTAAATTAAAACTGATCAAACGATAGCTGAGGATTACAGTCTATTTTAAGCGGCTGTTCTTTCACTTTCCGCTAAACCGAAACATTGCCAAGGGCTGGCAGAAAAATAGCAAAGAAAGAACGTGATTAAAAAGGAAAGCATTATTACAAAGACAAATGGCACATTTTGCACGTYGGCTATTAAAGATACTTACAGAACTTATAAAAATAATGCACCGAGCTACTGAAAAKGTGTTTTCGGGCAAGTATATGGGATTACAAAAAGGCACTGGGGCTGTTAAAGGGGGAAAACCCTTCTCCTCTAGGCAAGGGAAATTAGAGAAAGGCTTTGTACCATGCACTGCTGCCAATCCATCAGGGCAGAGAGAGAAACAACCCCAAACAGCAGCTCTCACCGAGGTGTCAGGGGCAACATGTCTTCACGCTTCACTCCCCCTCTTAATTCTCGCTGGCGTGACCCATATGCCGAGTCTCCGAGTGTGCTACGCACACGCTGTCCCCAATCCCCCCGTACCAGGCGGGAGGTGAACAAATGCCAGCGCTAGTCCAGAGGGCTGGAAACCTCTCTCTCTCGGAGCAAAAAGAAGCAGAAGCAGCTTGCTTTATTCCCCCGCTTTTTGAAGGGCTACGAGAGTTAAAAATTGTGTTAAAAAGAATACAGGATTTCCTTCTAATGCTTTGAGAAAGTTCATTAACACCTTGTATGGCAACTCTGTTCATGGTATTTTCTTTGGGTGACAAATCCCAACAGCATTAAGGTATGGTTTGACCTTGTTTTTTTCTGGTTGCTGGTGCACTTAAACCTGAAAATCAAGGGGACATTTAGGTCAGGTAATAGGCCTGGTTGAAAATCGTGAAAATRGGTTTTCAGGAGGCAATTTTGCTGAGTGAGCCTGGAATGTTTCTGACAGGGTGTGCAGGTGGCACTGCCGATCTGCCCCTGGGGAGAGGGGGACGCCCAGGCAGGCAGCGATGCCTCGGCACCCAGCGGGGACGGACGGYGGGGAGCAGAGCTGGAAACCACTGCACCACAATCCAGCACAATTGTACCGTAGCCAACATTGCATCACTTATTAAGATAAAGAAAACCTATTTAGCTGACATTTGCTTTGTGTGCCATTAAGCCAGACTCTGCCTTTGCCCACACTCGCCCAGTTGGCACGTATGTTAATGCACAAAAGGGTACACAGACAGGCACCCACGCTGCGGCAGCCCTTCCCGGGGTTTCAAAAGGAGCTGGGCCTGGCACCACCACCCCAGGTCCTGCTTTATTCCAACTGTAAAYGGCTTTTGCTGCGTGCCCAACTGGCATGTCGTTCAAAGTTGCAACAGGGGGTGGGATGGGGGGTGTTTGATTTCCTAAGTGAATTAAGCGGTTCTGAAGAAGCCAGATTTGCAATTCTGAGAACCAGACCTGTGTTTAACTGCAGCCCAGACAAGGGGAGTGGGAGGAAAGCGGCCTTTCCCACACCTTCTCCCGGCACCGTTCGACACCAGCCGGAGGCACTGTGCCGGCCGGGGCGAACGCTGCTCCTGCCAGCCCCGGTGGCAGCTCAGTGCCTGCYGTGACGATTCATTCATACAGCTCTCCTGGAGCAACTGTGCTGCTGTCACCTACTCACTCGGCACCAGACATTTAACAGCTGCCTAATAACAACCATCCTTGCTCATTACAGGTTTAAACCAGGAATTCAGAGGAGAAGGACAGATTGAATTACTACTTCCCTGAACTAGACTGCTTTCACTTAATATTGTTAAAACTTTATGTGAAATAATACAGGATGAATTGTGAACCTCTTTATTGGTTTCTGGGTAGACAGCTTTAAATGCTAATCGTARCTAATTAAATTACTTAACTTCATTTGCGTCTGCCAATGGGCCATGTGATAGGATGACTTTGGAAGACAGTGCTCTTGGAGGCTGTKGCTCTTACATTTTACACTGGGGCAATGTTAATCACCAGAAAATGCAATTACCACATTATTGCTAAATCCGTATGTATGAAATAAAATGAACTCTAGCAACGGGAAGACATGAAATATCCAACTTCTTGAATAATGACAAGAACTGCTATTTAATCTCCTCTGAACACTCAACTCTTGGTTAGTAGGTAAGTCTCACAGCACARGAGGAGTGTGTTTATGACCAAAATAATATTTAATATATTTATTAAAAGTCTACCACTTATCTCCACATCCCAGAGAAGTGTCCAGCTGAACATTTGCTGTCACTGTCTCAAAATTTCAAAAGGTCCATGCCAAGAACAAACACCGGCACGGAACTCCTCTCCGCAGGAAGACTTCTCATGCTCTGCCTCATCACACAAAACATTTTTCACATCTCCACTCTACGTTTGGAGAAGCTGAGGCAGAGACGTGAAATCATTTCTCCCTAGCTATTGATAGAAAGGSTCTCAGACTCTAGACTGTAGCTCATGAGATCTTGGGCCCTATTCTTCTTGTACCTTTCTTCCACTAACACTGCTATCTTTCTGCTGATCAACACCATGTTCAAAGTCTGAAGGCTAACCTCTGTATCACTGGCCAGCTGCACCYGTTGGTTGCTTTCATCTCTTCTAGCACCTCTGCTAGCGGGCCTGTCATTTGAACTACAACAGTGCGGTTGAAGCACCACCACCACCACTCTGTATTTATATTGGTATGAAAATGCTTCTGGACGACGACTCTGTTGAAGGCAGGAATAGGAGTCCTGCACAGATCATTGGCCAAAAAGCATAATGTGAAAACACTAGGTGACTGGYCACTGAAATGTATCACTCAATTTCCATCCCTGGCAACAGCCTGCTAAAGAAAACTCCTTCCCATTGCAGCCTGGCACATTGGCTACACCAGTTACAACAGCACAATGTACTATTCACATGGGGGAGGTTCAGCCCCTCCATCTTTGCCAGGGTCATCAGCATCTCCCTAAGACTGCCTGCTCTAACCATTTATTTTTAACATCAGCATTTGTTCCCACGGGTCCCTTTTCCCAAATGGGGCATTTTTCACGTAGTGGTTGTTCATTCAGTTCTCCTCTCAGCTTCTCCTACCCACCGCTGAGCCTGGCTCCAGCTGGGCTTGCAGCTACTCGTTCATTCGGTCTGTCCTGTATCCACTGCAATAACGCTCACCTTCACTATAATCTCATATACCCACTATAGCCTCGCGTCTGTTAAACAACTGCCCGTAATGCGAAGCACGAGGCCTCAAGCTTTGCAAACGATGAGATTAGCACTCAGGCCTTCCCAAGCTAAACAGCAGGATTTGTGATGCTCTGACTCCGTCAGTTTAAGAAAGCAACTTAGAAACCTCCCGCTCCTTTCTCCTAAGGACGCAACTTCCCAAGCCAAAGCCAGCATCTAATTACAATCGTACGTTACACGGCAGCCAGGAAAGAGAGTGCATGCATCCAGATTAACGCGGGAGACAAAAGGCGAATGAATTGCTTCAAGGAGAAAACTTGTGCCAAAACCAAGACTTGGTGAATTTGGCGGTAGTGACACCCTCCATCGGCACAGCCYGGGACTCTCACCAGTCACTGCATGGCAGCGGGGCTATGCCATAGCCTGCAAGTGATGGGCTGGCAGGGACATTTCTATTCAAAGTATATGCAAACATACTCCTCCTAAAAGGAAAATATATATACACATCTCTAGCTTTCCCTTTGGGTCATTTTAGGAGGGCATGCAATTTTCACAATACATTTCCCGCAGRAAGAAGCAGGGAAAACATTGGAATGTTATTATTTTGTGATATCTTACTAGCCAAGAAGATTGTGAAAAAAMCTCATTCTGACAATATGTCACCATRAGGCACTTTTAATCAAGAGCAAACTGACTAAAATGTTCAGCCTGGATTAAAAACTGCTCTTTTGCTTTAAATATGCAATCAATCAAAGCGACAAAATTACCTGGCCTGAATTAAAACACTCGGTGATTTGTAGCTCAAACACAGACAACTCCGGAGAGACAATTATGCCTTTAATATTCAGAACCAAAGCAAAACGCTTCTGAACGCTTAATAAATCTTCAGACGGAAAATTTAACATTCAGTAACACGTTATATTGGTTTTGCTCCCAGTTTTGTAAGTACCAATTTGTCTCTTCAAAAAGAAAGGCAAGACTGACAGCATTTCTTAACTGAGTCAGCAGCTTTRCCAAAATGCTCCGCACCACTTCTTAACACGGGGCAGGGGGAAAACCTGCTTCAAACAGAAACAGTCGTGCCAGGCAGACTTTGAAGGTACAGTCTGCACTAAAAAGGCCAAGAAGAAATCCCAAGGTCTTCAGGATCGGTTGAGGACTGAGTAAAGACTTAAAGATCTGGTGCTATTTCATTCACAAACAGGGATATTGTCCAGAGCAGAGTAAAGCGACTTGGCTTATTTTTCAGTGATACTATCCCATGAAGTTGCAGAAGAGAGTTCCATGCCTTAARGTAATATTGAGATATATACTAATTGTTTAAAATGCTGTATATAGCTTTTTTTCTCCATCATTTCTTGTTGTTATAAATTACAAAAAAAATAGTCATTGTTGCAAATAGGTGTAATCAGGGTAAAAAGAGGTGTTCTTGCTTTCAYCGCGTAATTAACCAAATGTTCTTTCTCTGTCAACTAGAAATGAAAACATGATCATGCAGACTACTAATAACCATTAATAAAGAGATTAACTGTACTTAAATTACTAAGCTCAATATAAATGTTAACTTCAGTTACATGCCATGGACCATACATCACCGTCACAGGAAGACAACCAGTTTACAAGCTGCAGATTAGAGAATAATGAACCAAATATTATTGTGATCAGATACAGTCCTCAGCCAGAACACAGTGGTTTTATATTAGAAATGGGGTTTTAACTGAAAGCATTTGAGTAAGTTCATTTTCAAAKTTGTAAAATTAAAATTGTAACACTTGACTGTAGCAGCAATAGAAAGATGTCTATGCTTGTACAGCAAGATCRTGCTTCTGAAGGAATAACAAGCCCAGACGACGAGATGTCAAAGTGAATTTGTCACATTTTAAGATCTTCTTTAGAGTGAAATCTTACCAGGAGGGGCTTTGTTCACCAGGGAGTACTCCTCCATCATCATGTTATGCCTCTAATGAGCGCACACAAATTCTCAAGCGGTGGCAGGCAGGCAAACCAAAAGGGAAAACASCGCATAACACATCTGTATCTCACCTTTGTACCACACCATTTCTGAGYAAAAGCCAAAACTTCATTTCAACAGCTGCCAGCTCTAGCAAGTGAGAAAGAGGGAAAAGAGTCTTGGCTGTAGATGAAAGTGAATCAATTCCACCCRTCAGTCCCAGGGAGCTGGGGGGTATCTGTTTTGTCCTGAAGGGATCAAACAGGACACTAGGCTGCCTCGGCACAGCAGCATCGCTGTGACATTATTTGCACCATGATGCTGCAGCTGAAGTTACTGGGAGGGGGGTGGTGTGTGTGGAAATTAGCTCACTACTAGACTACTAGGATGTAATTCAAACCAGTAAGTTGTAAGGAGATTTACCAAGTGCAAAACATCTGTCAGTAAACAAAGTTAGCAGCAAGGATGAGGGGAAGAGGAACCCCAGAGTATTTGAAGATCTTTTTCTGTGGGGTTACAAAAATTCTAAATTTCCAACAATAACAGTGTGATCAGTGTATCTTCCTTTAGATGGACAATAGGTCATTTGGTRCACACCGCATAGAGGCAAAGTTGCATTGGACAATCTCCCCTGTTATTTTACAAACCAAAATATTACTTTGGATTTCAGTTTAGCTTTGTAATTAGTAATTTAGCTGAGCTGTAGAAAGAATAAGATATCTCCATCAAACCTTAACCACCTTCAGGCAGAGGACCTACATAAGGCCTCATGGCATACATAAATCTTACAGTGGTTAGATAGCAGCTTTAGAGTTGTGGCAAAGCCTTTTCAGCCTAAGAATTTTTGCTATGTTAAAATAACATTCAGCATGTAGAAAGATAGATTAGTAACCTTTGTAAAGGTATATTCTATTTAATACGATATTTTGTAATCCAGTGCTCTTGCACACATAGAGTTACATAGAGTAATAATCCTTTCCTTTCCAAATCTAATCCAGAATTACAACCATGTAACTGTAATCTTTTAATTAATGGATCCTCTGGGATGAAAACAAAAATGGTTGGCAGGTATAAATGCAGAAATAGTAGGTACCCAAGTTACTCAAGTGCTAAATAAAAAAAAAAACAAAACAGGAGATAAGAAGGGAGAAGCCAGAACCAGGGCTAAGCACGGGAGGGAAAAGGCAAGTCATGCCTGAYAAATTTGGTGGCCTTCTACGACAGAGTTACAGAGTTGGTGGGTAAGGGAAGAGCAACTGACATCATTTACCTGGACTTGTGCAAAGCATTTGAYGCTGTCCCGCACAACATCCTTGTCTCTAAATKGGAGATACATGGATTTGAYGGATGCACCCCTCCGTGGATAAGGAATTGGCTGGATGGTCAYACTCAAAGAATTGCRGTCAACAGCTCAATGTCCAAGAGGACATCAGTGATGAGTGGCGTTCCTCAGGCRTTGGTATTGGGACTGGCRCTGTTTAACATCTTTGTTGGCGACATGGACAGTGGGATTGAGTGCGCCCTCAGCAAGCTTGCYGACRACACTAAGCTGAGYGGTGCGGTTGACACACTGGAGGGAAGGGATGSCATCCAGAGGGACCTTGACAGGCTTGTGAGGTGGGCCYGTGCGAACYTCAYGAAGTTCGACAAGGCCAAGTGCAAGGTCCTGCACATGGGCTGTGGCCATCCCAAGCACAAATACAGGCTGGGCGGAGAAAGGATTGAGAGCAGCAGGAGAAGAACTGGGGGGTGTTGGTTGATGAGAAGCTCAACATGACCCAACAATGTGCGCTTGTAGCCCACAAAGCCAACTGTGGGCCGCATCAAAAGAAGGGGGGCCAGCAGGGTGAGGGAGGTGATTCTGCCCCTCTRCTCYGCTCTTGTGAGACCCCACCTGGAGTACTGTGTTCAGATCTGGGGCCCCCAACACAAGAAGGACATGGACCTGTTGGAGCRAGTCCAGAGGAGGGCCACCAAGATGATCACAGAGCTGGAACACCTCTCCTATGAAGACAGACTGAGAGAGTTGGGGTTGTTCAGCCAGGAGAAGAGAAGGCTCYRGGGAGACCTTAYAGCAGCCTTCCAGTACCTGAAGGAGGCCTAYRAGMAAGCTGGAGAGGGACTTCTTACAAAAGCATGTAGTGATAGGACAAGGGGTAAYGGCTTTAAACTGAAAGAGGGTAGATTTAGATTAGATAGAAAGAAGAATTTCTTCACTATGAGGGTGGTGAGGCACTGGAACAGGTTGCCCAGAGAAGTTGTGGATGCCYCATCCCTGGAAGAATTCAAGGCCAGGTTGGATGGGGCTTTGAGCAACCTGGTCTAGTGGAAGGTGTCTCTGCCRATGGCAGGGGGGTTGAAACTAGATGATCTTTAAGGTCCCTTCCAAACCAACCATTCTATGATTTTGTTTCCGTGAGAGGCACTGCTGTGACCAGTGCTGGAATGCTGTGCATCCTTCTGCTACATGTCTTCTCCACAGACACAGAAAACATGGAAAAGGCTGCATGAAAAAAGCCAGTAAAAAGGCTACAGATCTTGGAAAATACCTTATTGTGAAAGTGTAATTGGTTTAGTTTAAAAAAAACTGATTACAGTCTATAAATACCTTTATAGAGTATTGCCTGGCAAAAATATTCTTTAATTAAGTTGAGAAAGTACAGAGGAAAGCTAGATAAATTGATACTGGAAAGAAGGTGCAAAACCTAGCTGCTGGGCCAAACAGCTGAGAAAAGTGCATTTTCTRTCTGTGCTGTCTTCAAGACAAAGCTGTGCATCCTTCTGGAAGGTACGCCTGATTCAAAATCAAATTTGGGCTACCACAAAGAGAAAACCCAGCAAAGTGTAATAGTTTGTCATTGCATGAGTTTACATCTTATAGCCCTTCTGGGCTGAGCACCTCTTCATCTGAGAAGCAGACACCATGAGAGTGCCTCCCCAAATACCGCCAGCGCTGACACTGGCAGCAGAGTGGCCTCCTTTGGCCTCACGTTTCCCATCAGCAAAAGCCTAGAGCAGCTGAGATCCAGTTAAATGAATTTATCAGGTGAAGAGAAACCCAACAGCAGCTCTGTAACTTTTCAAAGGTTTTTGAAGTGAAAAGATCACTTTTCAGTGGCTACRGTAAGTCTTTGCTACATCGACTTTCAGGGTCAAAATAGAAAGGACAACAGTTACTGACACAAATTCCTTACAATGACCAGAYCAAGAGCATCTAAATCCCACTCTTGGACAAATTCACAGATTCAAAATTTATCTCAAATGCAGGCATCCTTTACATATATGTTATCACAACTAGTCATAGTATGGAAAACATTCCCATGCAGCTCTTTAAAAATACTAAAGCAAATTTCACTCTGAACATCTGCATACTTTTATTCAAATTTGCTCGTAATTTTTCTTTAAATAGCCTTCCTTTTATGGTTTTCAGAGKTTTTTTTGTACTATAACCATCATTAATAATTGTAATAATTTCTATGGATAAGGAAGAACCTGAAAGTCTTATCCAGATTTCAGGCAAGGTAAATGCTGTTCCGCATCAAAGACATTACAGTCTTATCACTGCTGGTATAATTGCCTTCACTCCTTTTTGTTCTGCTCTCTACTACAATAGCTCTATGCTTCATTGACCTTCCCTTATTTTCATAAACTGTACCAACCATTTCCCTTTATTTGCTCCTCTATTGCTACATTAAAACAATTCAAGAAGATTAAGTAGTGAAGCACAGGCTGCCTTTGCAGAAGTCATCCTATTTTGACCTCATCTTATCATGATTTTCCAGCTGCTTGATAGCAGCATTTTTTTTTCCTTTTCAGTTTAATCAGTTTGCTGGGTCCTGAGATAGGGCGTACTGGTTTGTAATACCTGGATCACCTTCAGTGCCTATAAAGAATACAAACACCAGTGTACTCTTTGCCAGTGCTCCAGTACACGTTGTTTTAATCAGAAATGACACAATTTTACTGGTCAGCAGGAATACTCCCAAGGTATATTTAGCAAATCCRGCGTAGAGGTGAGGCTGCCACTGCTCCACGCATCCCATAGCAAACGGTACATCAACAGCTATCGCTACAGTGCAGAAACATAGCACAGAGAAACCAAGGCTGGACCCAACAGAGCACCCAAAACAGAGGCTGGAGCCTTGGCAGCGGAGCACAACTCTGCCTTGGGTGGGCAGTGCTGCTGATGCCCCTGCGCTGCCCAGCACCTGCCTGYACCGCGCTGCACGCAAGCCCACGGGCGTTAGGCAGGGTACCGCTTCATGATGCTGCTCTGCGTGGTCCGGAGAGTTAAAGAAGTTGTTACTATCGTGTTTCACAGTGCACTTTCCTTTAAAACTCAGCCAGGAGTACAAGCCACACATAACGATGCAGGAGTCCTTCGACAGTGGTGCTGCCACCTGGACCATGGCAACATTAGCATCTTATAAAAACGTAAGAGGAAAAGTCCTATACTGTTTGTCATTGTTAGGAGCTTCTAAAAATAAGCCCTGTGTGTTGCTGAGTTGGAGATCCATAGAAAGAAGAGCCCGCCTGTTACTCACAAGTGAGCCCGCCAGACACCACGCCATGGCGTCTGCTCAGCACTACCTGCAAAAGGCAACAGGGCGAACGTGTCTGAGCAATGAATACTTGCTAAGTTTGTAAGGGCTTGTCAAGAAAGTTAAAGGCATCTGTAAAAAAATACTCTTACTATTCTTTTCAACATTAAAAAAACGACAGGTAAAGCATGGCAGGTTAAACTAAACATTTATCCAAAGCCATTTTCTTTTCCAGTTTGGTGAGGAAATAAAATATTATTCTGTAGCTAATCTGATTTTTTTTTTCCAGTTGGGCAAGCTAACTCACAAAAAAAGAAATTATTCATAGAGTATTCCTTTAAAAAATTTTGTGTGTGTGACATCCTTGCCAAGTTTCAAGTCTCTAATCCAGACCCTAGAATTACAAGAATTTCTAATAACTATAAAGTAGTATTTTTTTCTAAATCTATTCTAAGATATAGCTGAATAGCTTTTGTAGAAGTAAAGCAAGCAGGTATTCCTCTCCCGAGAACTCCCTCTTACCCCCAGAATTAGGTCCCGCAGACAGAGGCAGTCAGATGGGAACACTTCAGCCCACCTGGTCAAAAGCTACAGCCTAGTAGTTAAAACCAACCTAAAATAAGATCTTAAAATTGAAACCATTAGGTAATATCAATTACAATTATCATGAACCGTGATATGTAAAAAAAACCCCAAAAGCTCATATGATAGCAATGGGTTTCGTGGAACGGTACCGAATTGCATGAGCCCGCAATCTGCCCCAAAGCATAGAGCAACTGTAAGGTATCTATCGCCTGACAAACCTGTCACGTAGTATTTCTGCAGCCGTTAGAGACTGGCATACTAGACAATCATCCAAAGATTATTAGAAGGGCATGGCAAAAATATTTCTGAAAGTGATAACAGCATATATTGAGCAGCTCTTTGTAAAGTTATCAAGTTAATCCTTCTTTTATTCCAAAAATCCCAAAGAATCTAAACCAACAGACAAACATTATTCTTTCAGGGCACATTCACAGATGGAAGCTATACAAGCTATGCAAAGAAGAATGAATGAATTAATACAGTTAACTTCTCATTTATTTTATATTCATAGCTTTTAAAGATAGTCAAATTTATTCTTCCTTCACTTGTTCTTTTATAAGACTCCAGAGGACGATGCTGACCTGAGAGATGTGTCATAGCAGGGTTGTTAATACTCTTCTCCATTATGTGCTTGTAATGCCCGACTGATTTTAGCAATGTGATGTGTATATCTAGACATGCAACAGCTCAGTAAAATCAAATGATGAACAAACGCAAATTTACATGGTCAGATGTCTAATATGTAAATGCATTTGTTAAATGGACTCCATAATTTGCTAATAGTATGCAGTCATTAACGATACAATCACAGGAAAAAATAGGCATACTAAATCATTAGGTAATAGTCTGTAAAATAATTAGCTGCTTCATAGCATTTTAAATGAATGCACTCAAACTGCTTTAAAACCCACCAAACAAAAAAACCCAAACCTGAATCCATGTGTGCCTAAGAGTATGTATTTGGCCACAGCTTTATTTAATTCAAGCAATGAAGTGATATACATGTATACCATTAGAAAAATGTACCAAGTATCTTCCTCACYAACCTCTTAATACAATGGAAAAGTCTCATTTTGAAAAGCATGGTCTCTTTTTGCGGACACATTTTTCATCCACCACTCTGGACCATTAGTAAGCTGCAAGTGTAAACTGGTGCAACAGCAGCTATACACACCTGAGAAGAACCTGGTGACAACATGCTCAGCTGTGCTGATTTGAGCCTACAATTTACACATCAAGTTTAAGGTATCTGTATCAATATCAGGGTTACAGGTTATGTCTATRAGCCTGTTTAGGTGCCTGCCTACCTTGGAAAACCCTCCTTCCCATAGTGTCCAGCTGTAAGGGACCTAAAACCTCACCACATCCACAGCAAAGCAAGGCACAGAGCAGAGCAAGATCAGTCACTGATATTAATTATCCAAAAGAGGCACTAGTGAGAAGAGTGAAAAGGTCACTGGAGCATTATACCCTCTCCCTGTGGCTCTCCTAATCAATCTAACGGAAATACAGGACGCACAAGTTCAAGATGCACATTTTTACCAAGAAGGCGGTGGAAAACTGATGTAATTTTATGTCTTTGCAATTACAGTATCTGCACTGCAGACTGATAAAAGTTTACAACATCAAGCGTGGAACTAAAGTGAACCTTGTGATTTATGTTCTCGTCTGAGTACCAGAAATTATGCAAGCACATCATTATTTCTCTACATTAGAGAAATACATGTCAGAGGACAGGAGGGGAGAAATCAAGGGAGCTTTGGGGTGGGAGTGCACACCAACCATCAGGGCTCTTCTCCTACTGGAAGGGGAGAAACAAATTCCTGATGGATCCACTTTATTCGAGTAGTAGTATCTGGAACATTAAAAAAAAGAGAGAGAGAGAGAGAGAGAGAGGGGAAAAAAAAAGAATCAAAATGTCAATCCTACTCCTTGGACTTGTCCTCTATGGCTTATGCTCACATCTCAGAAGACTGCACGTTGAAAACTTTCTTTGCCACTGCTTATATGAAAATTAGTACAAAGTCACTGTGTTCAAGAGACAGATGAAGCTATTTATTCTCATAACTTGTTTTTACTGCAAATGTTCTTGTTCTGTGCAGAGAACACACGGCTCATTTTTGTAGMGCTCAAGCTGATTTCTTACATATGTTAAGAATCTGCTCTAAGGCAGGAATGCTTTCAGGTGAGGTGGGCTATATGAGAGAGATGACAAAAGTCTCGTGATACTGCAGACTGTTTCAAGTATTAGTTTTTCAAGCACTGGTGTACTCCAGGCACTCTTTTATTGTGTGGTGGGAAAGTACAAGTATTCATCAAAACACAGCAGGAGTCAGTTCTAAAGCTGGGTACCTGACATATAATCCTGCCAACAAAATGCTGCTGGTGCGCAGTTTTTAGGGCAGCCAGGTTAGCCAATAAAGGGCCCTTTTCATCCTCTGCTGCSTGTAATTACTGCATCCCCATCAGGAACAAGCTGCACAGACCCTGTCCTGCACATGTAGCAGTGCAAATAGTAAAAGGTAAATTTAGTAGGGAACACCCAGTCTAAAAGCAATCACCTACATCAGAGAAGCTATAAGGAAAATAGTTTATTGCTACAGATAACAAACATTATCACACCTACCTAAGTGCAACTCTTCATCGCCAGTAATTCAAATCTTTAGCAAAGCAGTTGCTTAATAGCACCTTCTAGCAGAAATAGAAAAGGGAAAGAGAAGGCAGAAAACAACACACAAATGCAGAGTCTGGCTCTTCTGTAGATGCRGTGCGTGAGGAGGCTTCTGGCTCTGCTTCCAGAGACCTCCACCACACAGCTTCTCCCACATTTCTGCAGTGTACAAGGCTGGCTGCAGAACTGAGCTTCACAGAACTAAGACAGAGAGCAACAGCCTCCAGAGACCCTAAAACGAAAGCACTGAATATAGAAAATAAAGAGGAAATAAGAAAAATGCATCTTTCAAGAACTTTGGTCAATCTTTTACAGCCCCACCCTCTGAACATGAGATAGACAGAATTAGCCTACTGCAGCCTAGAGAAACCAAGTGTAGAACAAATATCTCTACGAAACCGCAATTTTGGTATTTTTGTGCCACTGAATACAGAAGCTTTCAAGGACATAATGAAGTGAAAGCACTCAACTTATCCAGTATCATTGCTCTTYGCAAGAGGGACCCAGAAATTTACTTTTGACCTATGCAAGAGCATGAGCCACTTCTGTAGCTCAGTAAAGGCATGCAAAGTCTGGGTCAACAGGGTGATGCCGTGGTGAATTTGTTAATGTCAGACAGGACACTAACTCAGATATAAAACAAGGCACTCAAGAATGCTTACAACATTTAGAAATTTTAGAAGCATTTGAAAGCTTTTTATTCATACCTTCAAAAATACCAGAATCAATTGTCAGGCTTTCAGTTGGGCTACCTGGTCACTTCCTAAGGGGTCACCTTAAGATTTTAACATGAGAGCTCCAGGAACTCAGGAAAAACTAGTCTAAAGCATCATAAAGCACCAGAAGGCATTGTCTTGCAWAGCGGACAGAAATTTATGGCACAGAAAAATGGGAAACATATGCCAGTAGTAAAAATTTGGTAGGCAAAAAGATCTAGTTTATCAGCAAACTAACCAGTGTCTGTTGACTCTCTTGTGCGTCCTTTTAAAAGAATATAATGAAAACCCATCATCCTATGCCCAGGGCAGGTACCSCCACCCACAAGGCTCACCAACACCATCTTCCATCTTCTTTCCTATCACCCCCAAGCAAGTTTGAACTCTTGGGTCAGTAAGGTGTTACTGGTTTGAGCCTTGCAAGATGTGGACAACCAGCTGTGGTAGAAGAGCTGTGCAGACAGTCAGTATTTCTCCCAGTCCTGAGAAAATTAGTTTACTAATAAACTTTGCTTACTGTCTTTGAAATGTCATTTTAAAAGCATCTGAATTCTCATTTAGTCAAAGGAGCCATATGTATTGAGATCCTGGGATCTAATGCAGTTCTGCATTCTGCAGACAGCTGAAGAGTCTGCTGGCGGAGTCCAGTATCATCCACAATTTTCATGGAAACATAAATCACAGCTTCACCAATTTTAAATTCAAGGAAGACTGGGGAGTGGGAGAGGGAAGAAGGTGACCCAAGATGGAAGGCAGGCAAACAAACAAATGAATGTTTTAAACCTTATAGAGAACACGTCTTCAAGTACCCTCATGTCACATGAAAATTCTTGCTCTAATGCCCATGTATTACTTTCACGAAGATTTGTCCTGACTTTTAGCTCCCTTCCTGGGTAGCAATCTGAACAGCGATCCCTGTGTAGCTTGTTCATCAAAGCACTACACTGAAATATTTTTTCCTCCAGTTTACAACATGGGTGGCGAGAACAGTAGCAAGGCTGTGTATGTATCAGTAATTTGATTCCTGAGGAGCCATCCATCCATCACACACCTGTTTGGCTGAACCCCCCCAACAAACGAGCGGCATTAATCCATTTCTGYGACACCTCACACTGAACAGCTCAGCATGGGCTCTGACATAGCGTCAGTTGTCTTTGCCAACTTCCATCACACTTGGCATTTTATGGATGATACTCTGAAAGTAATCAGTCAAAAAAAATTGATAAATAGGTATGGAGTCCCAATACAGTAATCAGGACAAAAAAAAATCAGGTAAGTTGTACTTGTGGCCTTCAAGAAGATGTAGCTTCTCAAAAAAGTTATTTTAAGTGCCTAGCCAGTGAGAGTCAGGAGTTAATAAGGCCATGCAGTATCTGCCACCAGCAGAGTATACGCTTTTACACAAAGAAAAATTGATAGTGCCTTAGAATGCAATATATGAAAAAATTACTTGGTAATGTATGGGCGCTGAGAATGAGAAGGCAGAGGGACAAATTTGTTGCCTGGAGGAGGCCAAAACTGGAACTGCTCTGCTGCTTAGGATGAGAATGACAAATCTCAAGACAAGGACGAGAGGCATCATTTGCTTTAGCACTGTACTGTTCTTAACCTGAAAAATAATTCTGCGTTGGGTTCACTAATAGAATATGYTGCAAAGAAATTATTCAAGTCTTTTACATGCTTATTTATTTCTAGCTCAGTCTACAGGAAACACTGTCACAAAGGTGATAAATTACCAAAAAAAATTCAAAACTTAGGAAGGAGCAACATTATGAGTTGGATACCAATGCTACGCAACCTTAACAGTGGATGTTGACTGATCCCGAGTGCTTCACCACGGAAAGTTGACATTTTCTTGATATAGGACAGATTTTCATTGGACTTTTTTTTATTCCTTTAAGATAGTAACAGAAATATATACACTATATAAAAATAATTGTTTGAGAAAGTCTTAGCAGGATCAGAACCTTGATTTCTACTTTTTTTTTTAATCACTACACCACTTTCCCTATTTCATAGACAAAAAGAATAATTTATATGCAAATAGTCAAAAGCAGACTTCTAAGTTGTCATTGGAGTTCCTCCATCATGATCCATCAGTTTTAGCACATAATCTCTATTTCCATCATGGCTTTCCTGCACATTCCAGCAGCTTGGCTGATTTTGTCAGGCATGTGACAGAAACTGCATTTATACACATTTTTATGTAAAGCAATTTCTGAATGTTTACCAATTTAAAGTTTGAGGAATGCAAGTGTCCTGTAACTTCACAGGTAACAGTTCCACCATCTCTGTCCACCCAGACAAAAGTGTGAATTCAAAATTATTTCTTCTGATGTACCATGAGAATGGAAGTTTTCTGTTCCAGCGGGTTTATCGCTAATCTTTGTCTCTTTCAACTTCATCAGAACGATTGGAATRAAATGCAAGTCAGACTTTCGCTATTACTTTCAGCAGGCATGACATTTACAAAGCAATTTCCATTAGATGCTCCTACTCATGTATTGGTAATTTCAAAAAGAAACCTGTTTCAGATTTAAAATTTCCATGGTTGGTTTCTGCTCAGAGTTGTATTTTTTATTTGAAAATTTGGAGAGGGAAACTGTACAGTTAAGAGGTGGGGTTTTTTTCAAGCTTTTAATACTTGCTAAACAAACTATAACCATATTTTCAAACTGTAAATCTTCTGACTTCTGAAGCTTGGCATGCTGAGGCTTTCTCCTCAAAGCCAAACCTGTTAATCTTGCTACAGGCGTGCGTGACTGAATGAGAAATAGGAAGCGTCCAGACATATTCCCCTGTCACCGCACCCCGAGTCTTGCGTGGCCTCTACACGCTGTTGCCGGCACCACTCTACAACGCAGGGTCACAGATCCATCTTCTGGACCCMCCGTGGAAAAAGAGAAATGACTGCGTCAAAGACCAGCAACTCCACATGGTAGTTCAAACAGTGATCTGATTGATCTGATTACTGCCTTAACTGTTCAGCATGATGTAAAGAGCTAAGTCAGGTAAGCATTTCATGTCCTTCAAATGCTTGGATCGTTATACGGTAGTTTGAGAACTTATATCAGGAATAAACATGTAAGTTAATTAAAAAGGAGTGAGGCTGTATGTTATTTCTTTTTCCAATATTCTGCTCATCAAATACAGTATTGACAACACTTGGGGTTTTTTTACTGATTAGAAGTTAAATAGAAAAGTTCTGAGGAAAATCAAGAGCTGACAGCAGCATTAATTATTTTTGTTAAGATTTTTTCCAGTGAATGACAAAGTAAGCAACGTTYTCACCAAAATCCTTAACAGAGTCATGTGGGAACCAATTTAACTATGATCTATGATTTGCTTTTTATTTCCAATGTACTTATGAAATTGATTTAAGAATCCATTTAAATACTAATCCTTTGCAAACATGCCACAGCAATAGTTTGCAATCAAAGAGTATGTCAGGCATTAAATGAGGGCTATATGAAGCAGATGCATCAATTTTAAAAGAACAATAAGGATAAAGTAAAGGAGAATCCAGTAGTGTTAGGGAAGCACTAAATGCAAGTGATTTATATTGAAAATATAGTATATAAACAATTTTTCTGGGATTGCACAAGAAAAAAGAAAGCAAATATATTTACTGCATATAAGTGGCTAATGAAAAAACAAAATCAAGCTTACTTCAGATAGTGGATTCAATTTTTATTGTCATCTGGTACCCAGCCTACTCAAGATGTGTCATTTTATTTCAAAGCCTGAGCTATTGAAGAAGCAGATGGAACAGGCACAAACCATTCCCAGCCTGTTACGTCTATGGCAAGTAGACTGCACCGGTTAATGAACGGCTGCGCTCAGTTTCACAACTTCTACGGATGCCGCTGTTATTACTTTTTACAAAATACTGATCCACTAACAGCAGTAATCGMGCCATACTGGGCTTGGTTCAACGTTGACTGCAGACGATGGGAGCCTTTCCAGCTTTTGATTCAAGACCCCTGAAACACCAGATACTAAAAGTAAAGATAGGAAAGGTTTGTTACATAGCACGGCTTGGCATTCTCTCTAGTACAGTTATACACCCAGGTATAGAGTTATAAAGCTTTATAATGAGATGTTTGATTTCCTGATACCCAGAAGCAATCTTGGAAGTAACATGGCTCCCATTTTGGAGGGGAGAGAAGAAGGAACAGCGACCAAAATGCAAAGAATGAGAGAAACATCATAGAAGTTGAAGACTTTCCAGAAAACCTTACCATTGGCAATGCTGCCCATTAGAGAGTGTAAAAAGAGCAAGTCCTCCTCAGATATCTATTAGATCCTGTCCAATAATTAGATCCTAGAAGAGCTGCCTGTATTCCGAGAATGAAATGAGGAGAGTGATAGTAAAACCAAAAAGACATAAAAGTTCATGACAAGTGCTCAGTATTTGACACGGGCAGGAAGAAGGAGCCTCACCACTGTCGCAAGGGCAGCAACCCCTTCGTGGAAAAAAGCCCCGCATAAAGGAGTCAGACTCCTGGGAGAGCCATTGCTGCTAGCTGAAGAACAAAACCAAGAGCCCTCTTGTCATTCCTTGAGGGTTTGCAACAAAACATATGGACTTGCATTTGCTCACTTACATTGTGAATCTCAGTTGAATATGCAGTTGAGTGTCTACAGATTTTTATGAAAGCCCATCATTTTGAGCCTAAGAATAAACAATCTGGGCTCTTTTCCAGTAGATTTGAATTGTTTATTTTTTGTAAGAAGGAGAGTCTCCTTCAGGAGAAATCAGTCTTGGTCACAATACCCACRGGCAAACCTTCTTAGAGGAGTTTGTGCCAAGCCGATCAACTTTACCCACAGCGGCTCCAGGTAATTTACTAGTGAAAATCAGATTTTTCTGGGACTATATTTATTATTCTCACTTGCTAGAAACCATCCAGCATTGAGCAGAAGTTAATGAAAACCAGCTCTAAACTTCAATACAGCTCGTGGATACCTATAAAAAGTGCAACCACTCCCACCTGTGACTGAATCTCTTCTAACGTGGCAAGTTTCCTATGGCCTCAAGCAGATAACCCGTCCCCACAAACAGAGGATAGACCCAAATCACAGTATTTAAAACAGGACTTCTCCTTCATTTCATGTGAAGTCTTTTGGACTGACAGGCTTGCAGCCAGCCACGCCACAACACTTCCTAACAAGCAGCCAGCCCCGCGAAGCACTGCTTTCATGGGTGTTCAGTGCTATCAGCAGGGGTGGTGGCTGGAATCAAACTCCTGAGATTTAAATTGATACCTGCGTCTAAATTACAATTTGAAGATCCATACGTTGTGACTCGTTGAAAGCTTGCTAAGATATTATCAAAGATAATGAGGCTCGAAGAGGCACACAGTAACAGATCTAAGCATTGTGTGAGATCCAATTATCCTATACACATAAGGGCAGGTAACTACTTGTAAACCTACTCYTCACCTATGCATTCTTCTTCACTATGCTGACAAAAGTACTTGGTAATAAAGCAACACACAGGTTTCCAGAAGCTTTAAGTTCCATTACTAGAAACAAAATTAATTTTATTTTCAAAATCTGCATAATCTTGTGTTCTCTTTTCAGTATTGAAAAGTATTTGACACTGTAAGCTCTTAGCAACTTTGAAAGACTATTCAGAAATGGTAATGTAACATACATTTCAGTGGCATTAATGTGAACAATTTTACCAGTAACACAGTAAAAGGCTTGAAAGCAAAGCAAATTTTTTTTAGTTTAGACCTGTCCTCTTTTTTTTGTTTCTTTCTGACAAAAACACAATCTGAMCAACTGTTGCTTTAATTCTTTCACTTTGTGGTTTTTTTGCCCCCCAAATATAATTGTTGATGCTCTCTTCCTACGAAAGTATGTTGCTAACTTTCTGTACTGGGAATAGTTGGAGGAAGAACATCTTTATTAAAAAGGGAGACTACTTGTTCCTTCAGTGAAAGTAGGAGAAATCAAACAACCTTCCATAAAAACTAAGAGAGAAYAGCATTAACGTTACTGATACTTAGACTGAGAAAACTTGAGGAATGGTAGAGAAAATGTATAAAGAAGGCCTAAACATTAGAACAAAACAAAGAAAAAGTTATTTTCTTTTTCCTTTGCCCATCACTTTACAATATGTATCACTAAGAGTATTAAGGGCCTTATGATGGATTCCAGGAATCTTGCACATAAGTGAGATACCCTAATATACAGAAAATAAAGAAATCATTTAATGTACCTTAGAAAAATGTGGACAGTGACTGTGAGCCAAGGGATTTTGGGGGGACAGATATGCTACCTCCTTTTTGCCAACACAGTAACTGTGATCATCTTTCCAATAAATGGATAGAAGACAGACATCACTAGGTTGAAGAGTATAAATTAGCTTTAAACAGTCTAGGTTGTAAAACTGAAAAGCCAGGCCCTTAACATCATGCCTCCCCAAAGCCACACTTAGCTTATCATTCCCATTCTCATTTGCTGGCTCCATACGTTGGCTCTCACTTTCCAGATTTCTCATTTTCACCACTTCATGAGCAACATCCACAAACGCATACCAAAAATCAATCTGAAGAAAAACCTTGAGTAGCTGCGTTTACTAAAACTCCATCAGCCCAAGTAAGAGACCAAGTGACAGCTTTGAAACTTGGGGATGCAGTGGCAAAGGGAGGAGGGCTGAGCGAGGTGGTACTGCATTTAGGGAATACAGGTGAGTCTACCCAGGAACAACACAGCAACTTTTTCCAAGGTACGGGGTCACCTTCCCACCCTTGCACTCTACATGGTGTCCGGGAGAAACCTGGCTGTGTGA
This sequence comes from Oceanodroma leucorhoa, assembly GCA_030449065.1. Taxonomy (NCBI): domain Eukaryota; kingdom Metazoa; phylum Chordata; class Aves; order Procellariiformes; genus Oceanodroma; species Oceanodroma leucorhoa. The sequence continues at coordinate 10,946,436 of JASVER010000029.1, forward strand.
ACTGCAAAGCTCACACGTGGCAAAAATACTTCCAAAACTGACAGAAGGGAGAAAAAAGAGATGTCATTTTCTTACCTCAGATTCAATKATTTCCAGAATTAAACAATGAAAACGAAATCGAAAGAGGATGTCTTAAAAGGCTGATTTGCCAGTATGCCTTCATTTTGTTTTGGAAGCAAAAAGACACAAGGATCTCCACAAAGTTTTTGAGTTCAGCTATGAATTTCACTGATGTTTAGTTACATCCAGGTTCCTGAATTACCTCCAAAATTTTAAAGTTATATTTAGAAGGCAGAAAAGACAGTATCAGTTTCAATAATTCCTTTTTTCTTCAATTTCATCATAAATAAACAGGACACTCCAGCTTTTAGGTGGAACGGGAAGATCCTAATAAAAATATTTCATTTTCATTGCATCCTAGTAGACACAACTATATAGAGAATCAAGTTTAACTTGTAGTTTATAAAGTGCTAAGCTTTATAAAAATGTTTTAGAATCAGCATGCATAGCATGATCACATAATAGGTGTAAGTTAAAGCCAGAGACATCTTCCAAATGACAGAACCAAGAACAGAAGCTGGATCTTGTCTCCTCCATCCCAACAAACATCCCTAGCCATTAAGTTACAGAAGCAGCCTCTCCTGCAGGCTGCTGGGTGGCCCTGCTCTAGTAAGGGACTATCAGTGGTCAGGCTACACTCCAGTAAAATAGATCTGGGTTCCTTCAGGCTCAAAACCACCCAGAAGCTTCTCCCATCTGAGCTTTCGGGATCATCATCTTATTACCTTAACACCTGAATCTATGGTAGTCAACTCTGAGTTGCTGCAGCTGCCGTTCCACACCACATCCTACTTGGATGAGGAAAGCCAACAAGCCCTTCTAATRGCTGCAGGGAAATAAGGCTGTATCCTGGGTGGTTGGTTTTGCCTAATGTAGGATTGCTGCCTACTGAAGGGCAGTTAGGAGCAGAGCGACATTGCTGTGTGACACAATACCTACCTGTCACTTTTCATTTAAAGAAAGCGATTAAACAGAAATTTTATACACCCACAAGCTGCTTCAAAAGTCATTAAAATTCTACAAATGCTCCTTGTGCCTAATTCTAGCATGTTTTACTCTATTATTCATGGACATCAATGCTCATTTTAAAAGTTCTATTAATCAGAAGTCCAAGCAATCATCAAGGAAACTGTAATTTTGATTTATGCATTGTGGGAGTCACCAGTTTTCATTTTTGTTTCAGCGTTTGATTTAGTGACAAAACAGGCATCTTTCTGCAGGAAATGGAATAAAACAAAATAAATCTTTGTTAAAAATGACAAAACTCCAAATCCTGTAGCTTAGCATACTGCAATAAAACGAGGTGATTTTAATGGCAGAAAAATCACAAAAAAAAACCCAAACCAAACCAAACCAAACAAACAAACACAACCAAAAAAAGCAAACTCCATATGAGAAAAGCAAAACCTGAGAAAAATGTTGTAGATCTGCACCATAAGATTAAAAATCTGCAATGAACCTAACTGCCACAGCAATCAGGCGCACCAAACTGATGTATCACTTCAGGCAAAGGAGGACAAGTGTTGCTATTTAAGCACACACAGCTTAATGCCAAAGGCCCATATTTAAACAGCGTCTAGTGGGCTTCCTTCTTCCCCTGGGGTATTTATCAGGGATGCTTCAGCATATTATGCAGCGTCCCTTTCCACTACCCAACCCTGTTGGAAAAGGGGAAACGACAACCAGCGCTGCTTGGACACTAAAAGGACTGCAACCGCGAACCACCATGCTCCAGATCAGCGTTGTTGCTTACGTGAAAGCCTACCAAATCTGATTCAACCTTAAGGGCAGCCTTAGATATAGGGTAAGTACAAAACTGCCTTCATTAAATAAGGCATCCYCAGAACAGTGCCTTGCCTGCCTTTGCCTTCTTATTAGTTGCCTTCCCCTAAATTTCTCTTCCCAAGTTGCGGTTCCTGCTGCGAGTGCAAATATATCCAGTATAACGGCACATTTGGATGAGGGATGCTACAGAGTCCTAGGTGCCCTTTGCTACAGCATCTTGCTTGAGGTACTGCTGTAGACAGCCCTCAAGATTCAGAGACTTGTTTAAACTAAGTCCTGATTGCACAAAGTTAAACAGTTACATCATGTCAGGGTTAAACAGAACAGAATTTGGTTCAGCGGGGGATCTAAAATGCCACAATTTTTGAGCTTTCCATGCCAACACAAGTGTAACGCAGGCACTGGACACACACAGGGCAGGAGGAAAGGCCCCCCTTGGATGGCAAGGGCAGGACTCAYAGAGCTGCAAACCTGACAGTTACACTAGTATGAAGCCAAAGTAACTGCACACAAGAGCAATCAGACGAATCTGGGGTTGGGCCAGCAAAGTAAACTGAACCTTCCCGCACCCCGAAAATTCAAGGGAGTGGGGGACCACTACTGCAACCTTGACTGGCTCTCCTAAAAACATAAGCAGCAGCCTCCAGGCATCCATCAATGTGCAGGCAGCAGCGTGGGCACCAGCCAAACCAGTCCAAGAGTGAGGAGCCYCTGCCTGGGCAGAGGGCAGAGCAGGAGGGACCATTTCCAAGTCCTCTCCTCCACTGCTAACTCATCTTGAAAGTGAGAGCGAAAGGCATGCAGGATACAGATAGCACAACGGGAAAGGCTTTGAAGATTTCCATTTCAGTGAACATCTCCAGCCTTTTTTTTTTTTCTTAAAAAATCTGTCACGACAACACTAAATCATTCTTGAGGATCTTCTGCCTTATGATCTCCACAAATTATTTTTTAACACTTATTATCTACAAAAGTGAAATGATTCCTTCATCTCTACTTGCATAACCTTTTAAAGTGATAAATCCTTTCTTGACAGGCCTTCAACGTGCAATAAATGGAAAAGACAGTCAGACTTAGGTAGTAGCTATTACTCTTTCCTAAAGCATCTGGATCCTGTTTCTTAAGAAAAACTCTCGCCAAGAAAGGGATCTGAGGGGGAACAACAGGGAAACCCAAAACACACAAAAACGCTTCTGATGTTTTTTTTCAGTTGTTGGAAAACCACAGGGATAGCACAAGATCCAATTAGCCACTCTAAGATCCCAGCTTTATTTCCCTGGCTTCTGAGAACATTTGGCTAAGTTTTTTCGGATTTTCCTGCGGGAAGCAAATCTTTCATATGAATATTGGACTGCTTATATCCCCACTGAGCTTGCCAAACTAATACAGCAAAGCATTGCAAGGTTAAATAYGCTCTGCTTGGCTAAGCTGCATTCCTATTAGACAGATACTAAAAAGASAAGAACTAAATGGAATAAAATGAGAACGTATACCAACACGCTAACAGGAGTCAGCAGATGGCTTGGCTTCACAAGGCAGGACTAGTGTACAACAGTCACAAAGATGAAACGTCTTATTCTCCAGCATCACCTGATGGGGTCAAAATATCTTTCAAGATGAGATGACAGGAACTGTAACGGTAAATTTATATATATATAATATATTACAATAATATAGGAAATGCCAAAGGAATGGAGCTCTATAGATGACCTGAAAACATTTTCAAATGCTGTGCAGGAAAGCAGCCTAAAAACAGAACAAAAAATGGGGAACTGAGGAATAATTAAATGAGGAAGCAATATGGGAAAAGAAGGAAAAGAAAACAAAGCAGAAGAAAGTCCCTCGTTCCCTCAGCCTTAAAAAAAAATGTCTTTTCTCCAGCCTTTTAACATATTTATATTTACTTTAACATTACATATTTTGTATCAAAAACTAGCTGTCTGCACCAGCCCCACACAGATATACATCAAGTCAAACAAACAGGGCTTGGCTTACTACAACTGGCTGAAAATCCACAGACTGATTATTCACAATAATTGATTCACAGTGACTACAATCTTTGGAACAAACATGGGAGGATATTCAGAAATGCTGACTTTAGCCTCCTAAACCTAATTTTCCAAGGTTCTCTTTAATAAACAGAGAGAAGAGAAGGTCTTCCAGAGGTGATTCAGAGCAAAACCTTAACTCAAGGTGTGATTTCACCTTCTACTCCATCCAGCCCAAGTGGAGGCTGCAGCCAAAAGGGGCCCCTCCACTCCTTCATCTCGTCCTCCTCCCTTCTCACCCTGGACCTGGCACTCACGCAGCTGTGAAACAACTCAGACCCACCAGCTCGTCCGGCTGAACACTATCCACAAGAAAGAAAGTACAGGTTTTCTCTCAGGCAGTTACTTGCTCTAAACCACCCAATTGCTAGATTTACAGCTTTTAACCTAATAAAAGATCTTTCTGTTAAGTATTTAACACTTGTTAAGAAAATGTCAAAGGAAGATATTTGGACAATTACTTATTTTGTTTTGAAATGGGAGACTTCAAAATCTTCTCCAACAGCTTTGGTTTCTGTGAATCAGCATTTTCTGATAAAAGAAACTCTTGCTGGAAAATTCCTGACCAATTGTTAATTGGTTAATTGTGAAGCCACACAGTTAATTGCTGCATGAATATTTCACCTGAACTGCAGCACCCTATGTGTTTCATAGTTTCTTCACTCACATGCTACATATTGAGAGGTTTGATAATTTATTACTTGGGCAAAACCCTATTGACTTACGAGTATGGATTAAGTGRTATTTCAGCACCCTTAGTTGCCAAGGTTATTGGTGTCTTTGCTGTCAGAACTGAAGAGCAGTTGAAGCACGCTCTCCATCCCCCAAAGCCACCCAAAACAAATCTTGCCAAATGAATGAAACGCACCAGTGACCCTTGGATAAGCACGTGTTTCTCTGGGACAGAATCACCTCTTCAGTGTTTCCTGGCCCCAGTATGAACACATCTAATTTTAATCAAGTGCTGGTGTCACAAGGCAGCAGAACTTAGACAAGCAATGAAGGGGAGAAAATTAGTTGTATTAACAAATAATGTAGACATGAGTTTCAAGTAGTCCTGCACAAGCTAGAACCAAAAGGGCACTGGGGCAGAAACAACAATGTTGATGTCTGACGTGGCATATTTAAACAAAGAGGAGAACTACTTTATTGATCCCCATATGCTATTATTATTGCATTACAAAMGTAGAGAAAAAGCAAGGAAAAAATTGCATGAGGTAGAAAACCAGAACCTCAAAGGGTCTTTGTGTGTACAAAGCCTTGAAAACTTCTATTAAGGTCACACAATCAATATAAAAGTATTGACAGCATAGTCTTGGCAGTTTTATGCTCTTTGGGCTCTCATTAAGCAATAGTACAGCCTAAGTTAACTTTTTCATCATTGGYTTTTTAGTACTTAAGATTGTGTGTGCAAAAATACTTTCCTGTATTTAAAAAATCCTAGGTACTATCTACTATCTTATACATTGCCTTGGTTTTTATCATAAATTACAGAACATGCTGATATGTTCTGCAACACTAGTGCATAACACAGAAATGGCAAGGCTCAGCAGGTCAATAAGATATTAGCAACYGAGGCATCTCGTCCATCTCCCATTTCACATGGGTGAAACTTCCTGGAATTTGGAATTTTACAAAAGTGCCCAGAAACAATACTATTGGAATAATCTCTCACTATAAACTAYGTGGTATGCATCATCACCTTTTTTATATCTAATGCAGCATTTTTGCTGCTCTGCTCTACCATGCCTAACTCCATTGCTTTCACCAAAGGAAAACGCACGAGAGAAGTGACACATTGTGCTCTTCTGCTGACCAGGGAACRCCTGAAAGCAGGGCAGCAGCCCTCCCCGTTCATTAAGCACGTGTCCTGCATGCCTGGAGAGGAAAGTTAGCCATCAGACAAGGTTGATGAGGCACGGAGAATGCACAGAACGTGGCATCTTCTGTACACCACATATGCAGCGTCAGACCAAGGATGCAGCACTCAAAAACAGGAAGGAGGGTTTCAGCAATAAAAGCAACTAAGATAAATATGTCCCTTAAGTAGCTCTCTCCCAGCAACTCCACATAACTTCTACATATTGTTGTCTAAGCTAATCTTCCCCATGATTGGTGCTTAAAACTGTCCTAGTATCACTTACACTACTGTAATTAGGACGTCTTTTTCAGGTTGTCATTTCTGCTCCTTCAGACTCAGTCAGATCCACTTACATCCACTTAGTTACATGTAACTTATGCCACTTCATCCGTCAACTCTGAATTCGGCRCAGTAATTTACCTACTTCTGCATTCAAATTGTGCTTGGCCTTCAATTTCGTAGTGCAAGTAGCCACTTGTTCCTTGCTGTGGCTCACGTCTCTCGTTTCTTCTTAGACTACAACAGCTTCAGCAAAACAACATAAAAAGGGTTGATTTCAAGCACTTCAGTCAATGAGTACCTTCTACAGAAGAGCACTAAAATAACACCACTTTCACATTAGGGCTAACACAAAAGCCTAATGTTGATGAATGATAGAAGTGTAACTAGTAGGAGTTCACAGCGTTGCTTAAGTCGCTATTATTTAGAAGAGCCCTCTGTACTTGCAGTGAGGCTTTTGACATGCAGTGAATTTGAGACTTGGTAGTAACCAAAGGAGGAGTGCCCCAGAAGAGCTCACAGGCATCATATGAAATCAGGGGATTTCATTAGTTGATAACACACCAGGCCCTACTGCTGCTAAAAGATCTGGCAGCCAGCAAGCTATGTTTATGACCTGAAGCTTTGTAGCACGCTGGGAAGTGGAGGGGARGAGTGCTCTAAAAGAAGAGTGCTGCAATTTTTGCTTATATTTTACACGGCTGTTGAAGAGATATTGCTACATTGCCAGGCATCACAAGTATGGGCAGATACCACGGCAGGTGTCAAATTCCTTCCCTGCCACCTAAGAAGAACAGGAGTGCATCTCTGGAAGAGATATGAAGACCAGCAATACTGCACAGTTTCATGGTTTCCCAGATTGTAGTGATAGCCACAGATGCTGACAATCTTTCCAACAGTATTAATTAAAGGTGATCATTATAAAGTCTTCAGAAAAGTTCCTGAGATAAAGSTTGACAAAAACCCTCAAAGATTCTGCATCCAGAGTTAATGAAAGGTAGGAAAAATAAATAGTCTCTAGGGTAAGCAAAAGCATATTCCAGAAATTAGTGATGTAGCCAGACTCAGGATAGCATGTCATTAACCATGCACCTTTGGTAACACAAACACAAATAATAACTCAAAGTTCCCATTAAAATTGAGGAAAATACTAGATTTCTTTTATGTCTTTGAACATGACAACATAGATTCAGAAGCAGAGAAATCACAGCAAAGTGTGCCCCATCTTTCCAGCACTTCAGTGCTTCTRAACCTCCAATGACTCTGCCTTTGAYTTTTTTTCAGATCTAGATGGGAATTTTACAGGCCTCTATTTGGTACAAGGAATGCTACTTTGGTTTGCATCTTAATGGTTACATTTTTCTGGCATGTCAGCCTAGTTCTCTTACTTTAATAATCAATCTGCTTCTAATTTACATCACAGTGTACATACACTAAAATAAACTCATGACTGAAATCAGAAGTTTTGGGGGTTTTAGTCCTTACAAAGCAGCATACAGAATAAAAACTTCTGTTCCCTGAAGAATGTGAGTCTGGAAATTCCAGCACTATTTTGAATCTTTTATTTCTTTTTTCTTCAGGGAGTTCATTTTCCGTTCTCTTGAGACCTTGTGCACACACCCCAAAAAAAGTCTTCCCAATAGCCTTCTAATTTTATACTATTTCTTTTAGTTTTTTAATGACCTTTGATCCTACTGCTCATGCAATGTTCACATTTTATTCTKGTGGGATATTCAGCATAAGAAATGTTTCTGCACTTCCCCCGCTCTCCCCATAGAAAGAATCCTGCCTGGTGAAAAGGGAGGACAATCTTGTGGAAGACACTGGGGCAGCACCCACCAGACCTTCCTCTGTTTGCTGTCTACATCAGATCATGAGGGAAAAGGTTGAGGGTAACAGGTTGTTAGAGCAATGAGGAATATATGTGTTTTTTTATTAGACCTTGCCACCTGACTTTCCAAATACCTTCTTAAGGATCTTGGACAAAAGACAGTTAAGTGACAAAGAGAAAATGAGCTAGGAGAATGGGCATCTTAAGGGAATGGAATGGAAGCCAACATGAACTACTGCTGAACCAGAGAGAGAAAACAGTATGCTTACAGGATTATTGGCTTTTCAAATCCTACTGGCTGTCTCRCTATTTCTAAATCTCCAAGCTACAGCGACAGTGTCCTTTTCTTTTTTTTTTTATTTATTTTTAAAGTAAATTAAACTGTAAATTAACCAAATAAACGACACAAAATCTCCAGTTATCACAGCATTCATAATAGCTCATCAAACAGAGCAGTCATTATGTTCTGGTCCTTCCCGTTCTGACAGAGGAGTGGGCACCGCAAACAGAGGAACGACGTATCAGGAAGGCACAGCGAGTCCTCCCCGGATTTCACTGACCACACACCAAAATCCCAGGATGGGGATACAAAGTTCTGCAGTGCAGAAAACCTGGAGGCAATGTTAGTTTGAATTAAACTGACATATTTTAGACATTTATACAAGCGTAAACTGAAACAGTTTGGGGATTTCAAAACCAGGTTTGCACTTCTTTTTTTGTGATGGTAAATTTAATATGAATGATTTTCTTAGCACCCTGAAAGCTCAAATTGTTGATAGGGGAGGTGGTTCCCTGGGAAATAACATGCAAAAGGGTAATTATATGACATCTCACCCAATATGACCTTGAGATTCAGAAGCCACAAATCAGTTTAACCCTGCCCTCTTCAACATTTTTTAAAAGTTTATTCCGGTATGTCGTATATGGAAAAATTGGCACCTGGACAAGCATCAAAGTCTCCCAAATTGGGGATTAGAGTGAGCTCATCCCATCATGGTAAGAACTAGTCTTTGTTCTCAGTGTGACATCTTGCATTAATAGGAGATCATTTTCTCACAATCACCGCCATTCATCTGGAGTGCAACAGGGTCTGCATCGAACAACTCCTCATTGAATTGCAGAAAACAGGGAAATAACTGCCGAGTTTTCCCGGTTACGCTATTGATATTTAAGTGCTGTTCTCTGTGGGGACATAACAGCTTAACTCCAAAGAGGCTGTGACCTATTTCCATGATTACTGCTGCACTAATGAACAAATGGTTTCTAAAAGGACGTAACCAACTGCAAAAGTTGGAGAAAGATGGTCGCTCCTGAGAGAACAGGCTGGGTTAGATAAAATATGTAACTCCAGGAATTAGTTGCTCTAATTCTGTACTGAACAACAAAATAAATATTTGTGTACACATCCACAAACAAATACTTTCATATTGATTCTGTGTTTTAGCTCTGAATCCTCTTGATTTYGAAGCTATTCTCACAGCATCTTAGGTTTGGAGGAGATGGAAGGGTGAAGATCTGAAAACACATATATTGTCCACACGCCCAGCTCCACCGTGGCGGTAGAGAACGATAAAAGAAGTCCATACTAATGTAAAACATTTCCTTTTCATGAGACAGTGTCTTCAGTGCTGTGTCTGTTTCACTAAGGAAGGCTTAAGTCATAGGCAAAAATCTCATTTTCGTTGAGAATCTGCCTTTTCACCCTATTTGGCATCAGGGGTGGCAGGACTAAAAGGTCAGCAAGATCAAGGAAGCCCATGAATGAATTTAAAATAGCACTTGAGCTCATTCAGGCTCTGAGACCTTTGTTTTACACGAAACAACCATCCAAGTTGCTGTGAGTTGCAAGAGAGCACAGTTACATGATGCAATTTTTCATCCCCAAGAAATCCTATTCAATCTTTCATCGCTGTGGATTGCATTTAAACAGTACTAGGCGGGAATCCAGCTCAGTYGTTTATGTGAAAAGCCACTGTCTCTTTTGAGAACATACATATGTAAAAACTTACAGATTACTAGAAAGTTTGCAAGTTTAACTTGAGGGAAAAGAGGCCTCTGTGCTTCTCACCACTGACTGGGCTAAACTTAACACAGAAGCACAACAGACAAGATTGTCTGCTACATGAAAGTTTTGCTCAAAACAACAGAAGTGATTCTACCTTGGTATGTGACAGAGATCAGATCTGCTCAACAGGGTCCTTAATGATAGTTTGCCAGGTGAATGGCACAGAAGTGCAACCAAGTCCAGCCGTGCTCTCCCTAGGGAGGGCAACTCTACACAACACATGATTTTTCACAAGCTCACTACATCACAGTTTCTTTCCTTTCCCCTGTAACTGGTACATATAGATTTCCAAAGCAATTTACATCCACAAAAGATTAAAGGAATAGAAACTAACTGTTTTGAAATACGACAAAGAGAAGAATTTCACCTCTGACTTCAGCCCTGCGGAAGTTAAGCATCTCATCTAAGATCTGCATCTGGGCTTGCTCTGGTTTATGGATAAGATGGGCACCTCCAGAGGGTTATTCGTCTCATTTGTCTTGCACCACTGCTGAGGAATGTCCTGGTTCCTAACTGATCTTCTCTGTTCTGACCAGCTAATCTTACCTGGCACTTCAAAAGACTTTCCTGGGGAAAGTGGAGCTAAAACTAGCATCTTGCCCAAGATGCTGTGGTTCTGTTGAATCAGTACTTTCCCAAAAAGCAGCAGTTTGTGAAAACATAAACAAGCTCTCCTCACTTAGGCTTTTCTTGCCAAGGAACTAAATCAACAAACCTCTGCGAAGAACTTTGTCAAGCAAAACAATTTTAAAAGGGTATTAACAGTTCAGAGACCGTTCCCTTCAGTCCCATGTTCCAACCACCAGCCTACATCCATTGCGGATATTTCCTGCATCCCAAACAAAGAAGTCTTGCTCAAAAAGCAGCCCCAACTTCTTTGCAAACTGGCCTGCAATAAGTCACGGCCTGTGGATTAATACATTAATCATAGGTTATTCTGCACTGCTGACCTAAACGCTCCTTGGGTCATTTACTAGCCAAGAAGAAAGAAGGTTTGGAAGCAAGCCCTTAGCAACTTTCTCTCTTGATGGTGATGGATTAGTTTCAAAGAAAAATGAAGAATATGCAAGTTCTGTGTTAATCAGCAGAGATCTGTAGATAGTAAGCCCTGGAACAGGTTGTCCAAAGAGGCTGTGGATTCTCCACTCTTGCAGATTTTTTTATCTGAACTGCACAAGGCCATGAGCAACCTGCTACAGCTTTGAAGTCAGTCTGACTTTGAACAGGAGACTGGACTAGAGACTGCCAGAGGTCCCTTTCAATACTATGATCCTACAAGGATCCTATGATCCTGCAAGGTCTTCCAAAAACAAGCTGTATCTTTTGATACACATTCTCCAATTTGAGTTTGTCGCTGGTGGATGAAGCGGCCAATGTTAAAACAGTTAACTTAACCAAGTACTTATTTATTTGCCTTCACCTCCATTTACATTTAAGATTCTTCTTTCAGTTGCTGCGGGGCAGGGGTATAAAAAACACTTTATAAAATATGAGAATTAGGAGTATTAAGTTTTGKTTTTAATCAACAGAACTTCATAAATATGCAACAGAATTTCTTTCTTTGAGCTTTACTGTTTGTGAAGAGTATAGTATATTATACYCCAGGACAGCAAGCTAACATAAGTAAATATACACCTGTATCAATACTGAATTACATATAAAGTCACAAAAGAGACTTGGTATGTGTGGATTTACTGATAACTGCCTTGAGCAATTATACCAAGTATAGGGACATTCAACACTGCCATCATTATATACTGCCTAGTTTCCTGAAAATAATTCCCAACTTACACATGACTTCTGACATACTTTTCCCTAACTTTGACCCCTAAATAACACAGAAATTGCACAAAGATTGTAAGTGTCCTTAAATCCATTATACATGAGTAACTACAAGACTTCAACTGAGGATGATTACTCTTGTGTTATTCTCAAACTATATTTTATTAAATACTTGAAACCGTTGTTCTCTTAAGCTAGATCTAAACACCCAGGACTTACAAATATAAGTCATGGTTTATCAGTGATGTGTTAGATAAATTACACTAGTGCTTTTAAAAGATACTGACAAATCTCTCAATTGTTAGCATTATATCTTATCTATGCCCACTCAAACTTGGTGCCATGAAGCGTCCTCCAAGCTAGGTTGAGCAGGACCCTTTAGTTTGTTTCTTTTTTCTCTGYCTTTAGAGTAAAAGAAGTGATCCATTCCTAAAAATCAGACTTTTTCATCAAATTCTTTTCATTGCAGTGTTCTATTTAACTGGTAATATCCCTAATATCTCCTGCAGTTTTCCATGGCACACTATTATCTGAAGTTTCTATTATTCTTTCTGAGAAACGTACTTATAGTGTAAATTCTTTGAGACAGGTCTGTTCTTTCTGTGTTTGTGCTATAAGCCCAGAGTTTTCTGGACCCTCTAGGTGCCTTTGTAACACAAAAGTTAAATAATATTCCAAACATTCCACACTGGTCATACTGAAGCCAACAGTTTTCAGCAAAGACTCTGGAAAGCTTCAAGATTTCTGATTTGTAATAAATCTGTTAAGATTTGTGTATCATCCCACATTTTTATGTTCTTTTCCTGCAATCAAGGTATAGAGCATACACGCGTATATGCTTTTTAATACAGAATAAATCAAAGGAGCTGAGCAGTTCAAGCTTCCCCCTCACTTTTTTTAAGTAGACAAAAACTAGCAGCAGACATTGTTCTTGACTGCTCTTTTGGGCTCCCAGATTTTGGAATGTTTTCTTGCTAAATGTCAGACAAGGGAGAGACAACTACACATGAATTATTTTAAGACACCTCTTAAATTCAGTGGCAATAAAGAGGTACTTTTAAGGACCAATTCATTAAATCCTTTTTTTTTTTTTCTTTTTTTCCCCTCTTCCCTATTTTGCATGAAATGCATCAAACCCACAGGTGTCTTCTCTGCACTGAGAACATGGAAGAGCCCAGGCATGAGCTTAGACATAGGTGTCTACCTCCATGCTGATGACTCCCCAAGACTTCTGCTAGTCTTAAGCCATGTGTTACCCCTCCCATGAGACTTTTCTAATATAACAAGTGTTTCCCAGCTCACAAAGATGACAAAATAAAGCCTTCCAAGGGTAAACAAGTCAAAACAGAGAAGTTTTGACTGATTTCACATTACTCTGGCTTAAGAGAGTACATTTTCCATAGTTACTGATACTTATTCCCTTGCTGCCCAAACTTGCAGTTGATTGTTCTTTCTAGAAATCATCTGCCACAGACAAGGAAAACAAAGAAGAACTTCAAATCATAAATCATTAGACAATACCAATGCCTCAATCTCATGAAATGGTAATCCCTTAAGCATTTTTCTGACACACTTTTTCTATTTCTGTTGTGAATTACCAGGCTGCAAACAACCTTTGTGACTCTGGACACAGAATCAAGGGATAATGCCTAAGTGTTCCCAAGTGACTGGTGGTTCTGGGTGTCTGTCTTGAGATATGGGAACAGGAACAAACTTTAATGAATCATAAAAACTGATGCATCTGAAACCAGTGCTCTTTTCCAAAAATCCTAGGCCATAGCCAGCTTAGTTTCTTGGCACATTTGCACACCAAACGTTCCTCAGCATGCTATACTGAAAATTATCTTGATTTCATTCCTGTCTCATTGCACTCCATTTTACATTTGTGCGCTGTACTACAGCAGTGCAGTGCAGCTAACGGGACCACTATAGCCAAAAAGTGACTCTTGCTGCTTCCTTTGACCAAAACCTTGCTCTCATAACACCACCACTCATTGTTGGTTTGCTCAAAATCCATCCATGGAGTTTGAAAAAGGTCACAACCACTTTCAGTGCAGCACACAAACATAARTTAAACAAACTACCTATGTGTTCATAATCCTACAATAACAAAACTCTTTGCGACAAAGAAATTCTCCCTTTCCATACCAGGTTTAATAGCCTAGTGCAACTAAGGATAAAACAAACAATGTAGCAAGAAGAAAATAATTTCCACCTTTCTTTAGTTCTTATCAGAGTGCTGAGGGTTGTTCTTTTCATCCCTGCCTCAAGGACAGCTCTGTCAGAGCAGAAAGACACCTTTCCCTTGCCCCTTCTGGGCCTAGTCCCCTGAGACACTGACTTCAATAAGAGCTATTGGTACTCGGCAGAAATGGGCTTTTGTTAATAAGTGATGGAGAAATACAACCCTAAAACTTTGCTGCCAACTAATTGAAGGCATTAGCACACTGATTCAATATATCCAGAGGAGCTGCATGTAAAGTGCCAGTCTCCTGGGACCTCCTGCCTTCTCCAAAATCCCACCTTTGATCCTAATCTACCTTCTTAGCTGCTTCTCATATTCCTTCTTCCCGTCAATTATAAGGTAAATTCAACAGTGAAAACCTATGTTTCACTCCTCTCATTTCATCTGCTGTTCCCAGCAATTTCACARCTGTCCCTTTTACTGGTTTTGCTCTCATTGAAGTCTCCAGCAATTCCTTCAAATTCGAGGCTTCGACTTAGTCTCCATCACCCTTGGCCCGTTTATGACCTTCAATAGTTCACATTCAACACAACATCCTGATTCACACCATCTACTCTCCCCTCCTGCTACTTCAGTGCCAGGGTCTTTTCTAACGATTCTTGCTCCACTTCTCTATAAAGCACCACGACTTCTCTGTTGCTTCTTCCATTTCTTTCTTTACCCCCGTTAAATCTGGGATGAATGGTATCTGTTTTATTTATTTCGTTTCCTGTGGGAGTACGTTATAAGGCTGTTCTGTTCTGTGCAAGCGGGTTGCCGATAGGGAGGGTCTCTGCCTGCCCGCTCCCCCTGCGGCACACTGCAGGGGGTRGAAGTCACTGGTGAGAGCAGGAAGCTGTTCCTTCCCCAAAAGCAACAGGCTGACCTAACCTGGGGGAAACCTTCCAGACCACAGGACAGGCAAAATTAAGAGAGAGACAGGGAGGAAGGGGGAAGCCGGGTGAGCATCAGAGGTCGTGTCAAGACAGAGGTTTTCTCTAGAGCAGSAAGGAACTCTGTGGAAGCTATTCAAACCAGGAAGTCACCAAAATGAAAAAAGATTGACCCTGCAAGGACAGAGTGAGCAGGATTTGTTTTCTTGTCCTATTTTAATCTGTTCCTATTCAGAAGTCACCATGTTAACAGACTTAACTGCACCCTGGTCACTTTTAACATCCCTCAGTCAGTATGCAGGAAACCTTCTCCATGTTCTCACTCTCTTGGGTCTACCACATTGAGGCTGTATCCAAACATTGCCCTATTTCTCTCTGGAAGATTAATTTCTGTCCATCAAGACCCTCTTCCACTGATTTCAGTGACGACTACTCTCTTTTCTCAACTTCAGATCCGTTACCAAAACCCTCTTCTACCATGTATAAATTAAAATATTACACATGTGGCAACATAAATGTATCCATCTCAACCCTTCCCACTCTGTACATTGCTCTGTAGAACAGAAGTTGTACAGGGAGTAAGATGCTTCCATTTAGGTGTCTATGCATGTGTGTCCAGAGAGGTACCAGTTGTCTACACTCCCATTATAATCAATGCAGATCTAGTCAACAGAATCAGTGGAGCCTAGAGAGTGATTCTACTCATGTTTAAGACAACATCTAGGGTACAATCCACTTGTCATAAGCACAGGACATAGACAAGACACTAGACATAGCTGTCTAGTGTCCCATTCACTAGAATACCCACCCTAGCTCCCAGCTGCCTGTCCAAAAGGGCACAGAGCAGGTCTCCTGCAAGCCTGTATACCACCTACTCACCCATGAAGATGTCCCAGATTCTCTAGCGTGTCTCAAATACCACTATACATCTATGTTTAGTATCAACTGAATTGAGCCCATACTGGTAAGTAGCTGAACCACTGCTCTCTAGACTTTACTGACCACACTGACTGGAAGCCTAGGCACCCAGTACACACTGTTAACACTCGGTGTAGGTGTCTTCACCTCAACCCGAGTCATACCTGCTCTGTCCTCCAGGATGCACTGGCAGCGCTCAGCGCTTTGTCGCTGTCGCAGGAATTCAGCAAGTGATAATAGCAAAGAACGTTTGCCTTTCCTTCATTTCACTATGCAAACATTTACCTGTTAATCTAAAAATCAGGATGGATATTTTCTAGGTATCTATCCTGTACCTTGCTCATTAGATGAACAGGACATGGAGTTTTGCCCTCAGTGGCAGCAAATTTCTGAAGCTGCCTGTAGAAAAGGAGAAATTCTTGCAAATCCAGTGTGATAAATAAGTCACTTAGCTTTCTTTGCATGAATGGATTCATTATGTGCAGATGTTCAGTGCACTTCTACGAGTTTTTATGGAAGAACAAGTCACATCATTATTGTGTTATTTGACCAGAAATGAAGCATGGACTAATGCCATCTAAAAAAAAAAAAATTAAAAAAATTTTTAAAAAATCCTGTGGTTTTGAGTTAGAACCTTAGGTGAATCTAGAAGATACATGCAAAATGAGCAAGAATATACCTGGAGATGCTAAATGACTCCTGTGATGAATAACAATTCATCAGAAAATAAGAAACTGAATTTTTCATYACATTGCTGTCTCTATAATATCCTTTAATCTGCTTCAGCAATTTTACTACAACATCCAGAAAATCACTTTAAACTGTACTCTGATAGATCCTCTCCAAGATGAAGAAAAAAAATTGAGCACAAARTATTTCATTATAGCAAGCAGGGAAGCTGAGCACCCGTGGCAATTTTCTAATTCCATTTATGCCTTGGATTAAAAAAAGTGACTCATGTGAGTACTTACACTGGCAACTACAGRAAAAAAAAGCTAATTATAAATTGTATCTCAATACTTTTGTCAAGTTATATGACAAAGAGTTCCTTATTTTCAAATCTTACGGCAGCAGAGTACAAAAATGCTCTTTCAGATACTATTGACATCCATATAAGTTAGAAAAAAAAGTAACTCAGAAGCATCCCCATCTACTAGCAAGGAATCAGACCACCACCACCACAAACATAAGTTTTCTCATTTCTTCAACAACAGACATGGTCTAAATAGAAAAACATTATTTGGGGCCAAAAATACCTCAAACACTGCAAAAGTGGTGCTAGGGCAAGGTAGCTGATGAAGAAAATGCTTTCAGGCCTGAAAGCTGGTTGATCRGGCAGTTTTTGTTAGGAGGGACACACGTCAGGGGAAGCAGCAGCACTTTCTCCCCACTGCCAAGGCACAGCGGGGGCCAGGGGCTCCCTGGGGGCCAGGAACAGTGGGAGCCTCCCCCCAGGGCAGGGCTACTACTTTAAACTTTCCTTGATTAGTCTCTGATACTAATCCTGTTGAAATACACTGTTTCTAAATGACGGTGAGTAGGAAATGCTTTTTCTGCCAGCAATCACACTGAACCTGACAAGATTGAAAACTCCAGTCAACAGCATACACAAAGTAAAAATGGTTGTTATTTTTTGACATTAGTAAGAGTATACTGCCATGTTATCACAACGTTATCAGAGTTAACGTTGTGTGCATCCTACATCTGATGCTTAACTGCCTCAGCAAAAGACAAAGAACATAAATAGAAAAATACTCCATTACAGATGTTCAAACCTGAAACTCTCAGGGTTTGCAGYAGGACATTTTGGTTTGCAATTCCTCTATTTGTTTGCTTATTTTGGCATGGGATTCACTGTAGGACTCTATAGAGTACCAAAAAAGCATGTGTGATGATACTGCAGAACAGGATAAGGACAGGTATTAAGTGGACATCCTTCAACTATAGCACAGGGCAAAGAACCAGCAAATTTATCCACACGTCTATGCACACCRTACATGGCGAGTCAGCCCTACCTACTTTCTGGCCACCCTAGCATTGTAGAAGATTTGCAGTAGATGTTCACTCTAGTGATTACTTCCCAGTCACATGCAACAGTTACATCTCCTATCTGCCCAAATACTCCAGCTAACCTATSGAAACCACCGAAACTGTGGTTCCATGGAAGGCAACAGATCCAGTAACACTGTTTAAAATTAAGAAGGTGCTTAAAKGGCTTTTGGATTCCTTCCTATTAGAGCTTCCTATCATTAGCTAAAAAAAAMCCCTCAACTGTTAAATCAAAGCATTCAGTGTAAACAAAGTTCTACTACACCGTATTTTGTTTCCGTAGCGCAAGTCATAGCTGGAAAAGATACTAATTACAGCACTAGTGCAGCTGTATTAATTACAACTGCATTAATTAGAGCAAATTTCTGTAATTTAACYAGGTTGGCACTTAAAAGTGCTTGCTCAATTACAATACATTTCAGACCTTTGTCCACGTCTCCTCAACAAGCCAGTGAACTTTTAAGTTAGCGCTGTGGGGGTTACGCGGGTATCCATTCAAAGGAGGTGATGCTTCATAAACATTATGTCTTCAGCTKCCCTCGTTGTGATATCAAGAGAGCTAATAAAACTGGCCAGCAGGCAGAGCTCAGCCTCTTCAAGATATTGCCTACTACAGCCCTAGATCCTAGTATTTTTTCTCTCATTTTGGGCCTGCCCTGAGAAATGTCAATCTACGACATTCTGCATTACTAAAAAAAAACAGACCTGTTAAAATCAAAGTGATAATTTCAACAACAACCAAAACCAAAACAGTTAGCCTTTTCAGGCTACATGAAACAGGGTAGGAGAAAGTGAAAACTTCTGGGTTGAGATTTCTCAAATCCTGAGGACATTGCTGAGTTTTTAATCAGCCCATTGGAAAAACCCCACTGCAACCATGGAGAGATTTCCTATGCAAGGGTGGGGTAAAGGAAAAATGAGCAGGAGCCAGATCTCAGGACTTTGCTCTTTACGCGTGGTCAGTGCCTTTTTGAGTTTTCTTATGTTCCAATCTGCTCGTGCCTTAGCTGAGGCTCTTGCCAGAAGAGACACTTTCACTCTAAGTTTAACAGTATTGAGGTATTTAAAGACCTGCCAGTTTGCCCCACATGAGAGGAAGAAAGACTGAATAATAATCAGTAGGATGAAGCTTTTACCTTCAATATTGCCATTCCACTGAAAGGAAGAGACGGATAGTCCACGTCATATTGCATTTGTACCACGTTACTGTTGGGACACCACAGTCCCATTATCAAACAGACTGTGCAGAAAGTGGAASGGGTGAAGGAGAAAGACCAAAGAGAAAAGCTGGGGAAAACGTGAGGAAGCTGTACAGCAGAACGACACGTCTTTACTAGAAGTTGAGATGCCAACTAATGGCATGACTTTGCCACATGACTCCAATGCTGAGTTATCAAGCAGCTAATGGGCTCCTCTTGTCTTTAGCAACTTGAGACTTAGGTATACACTTGAAGAAGTTAAGGTCTAGTGATGCTCTATATTAATAAGGGAATGCAGAGGCTATGTTCATAAACATCATTAAAAATTTTAAAACTTATGAATATCTAAACAGATGTGAATCACAACATACACAATCATCCTGTTTCTTTAAAATTGGTGTTTTACATAGGTGTATGTTCTCAGATGAATTTCTAGCTAGACTACAATGACCTGAAAGACAGAAAATTGTGAAGACACACTCGTTTTTAAATGGCACATAGCCATAACCTAATCTAACCAGATTTTTGCAGGTTGTGATGACTAATTAAATAAATGTCACTGTCTACAGGAACATATGTTAACAGAAACCCTGTGCATGAGCATATATGTGTGTATGTGCTAGTGTGATACCCAAATTCAATTAACAGGTCTCTACAACAAGAGAAAACTAAGCAAAAAAAACATCTCAGGCTTGACTGAAGAGGCAGTGAAGAGGCTGAAGCTGYGGAAATAGAATGAATACACAGAAAATTATTTTAACTCCAAGTAAATAAATCYTCAGACCAGGAAAAACTCACTAATAAATATCGTTACTGATATCACTAGAGACAAACTTTGCTTAACAAAATGATGACATAAATGTAGAAAGTTATACTGTGCTCAAGACACATCGTGGCCTGAGAGGAAATATTGGTTGTAGTGAAGTTGGAGACATAAATTGCCTGCATGTGGCACGCAGCCTACATGCGCATCGATTACCCTCCTACACAAAATCCAAAAATGCATTCCTTGCATATCAGCCAAAATGCACATCTCAGGACATTCAAAACAGCGTAAGGGATTCAGACGATCATTTACATACATCTCAATAGGAATTAGGTACCTTACTCCCTTACGTTAATGTATATTATTATAAATTGTTTCAATCAGTGGACAACTTAATAACATCAACATCTGACTACTGTAGCCCCGATTGTCAGCATTAACTGCAACACTTAATATTMTACAGATGATACGCTGCCTGAGCCACCAAGAGCAGCTGTTAACCRCTGACATGGCAATGAAGTAGCGGATATGGATATACCACCTGCTGATCTGCTCTGTTTTAAGTATAGGTAAAACTGTCATTATCTCCTGAACAGTGACCCAGAGATAATACTGATCTGTGCCATTAGTTTAACATTGCTTTAGATTTGAGCTGCATTATACTTAAGGGAAAATAAGAATAAAAACTCCCTATCCCAATATATATAAAAACTAATCATGAGTTTGTAATTCTACTATTGTTACCCACATAAGTTACACAAAAACACAGTATCAGGCTCCTGCTTCCAAAACCYACTTGTAGCACCTTCTGAATTGGCAGCACAAGCCACTTGCTTTTTTTCCATGTTGTAAATCAGTCAGCTACCCAAGAAGCCTTCAGGTCATTCCGTCTTGTCCAAAACCACAGAAAACTTCAGCTATAACAACACTCTCCCTCTAATGAAACCTCAATGTTGCCTTCTTATTCCTTAAAGCAGTAATTGGGGCAAAATTTTATTGGCAGGAATCAGTTCAGGRATAACAAAGCCTGTGCAAAAAAGTACAACGATTAATGCTCATCAATCATAATACAAATTGGAGGCCCACAGGTCCAAGAGTAAAAATGGTCTACCTTATCCATTTGTGATGCGCAGCTGGCTAGGTGATTTATCTTCTAAGATCAAAACAATACACTGACTTTTGGTTTTGTTATAATTATTCCGGCCTAYCAGTACTTGAAGGGGCCTTATAAGAAAGGCAGCGGCAAACTTTTYAGCAGGGCCTGTTGCGACAGGACAAGGGGGAATGGTTTTAAACTAAAAGAGGGTAGATTTAGAYTAGCTATAAGGAAGAAATTTTTTTACAACAAGGGTGGTGAAACACTGGCACAGGTTGCCCAGAGAGGTGGTAGATGCCCCATCCCTGGAAACATTCAAGGTCAGGTTGGACGGGGCTCTGAGCAACCTGATCTAGTTGAAGATGTCCCTGCCCACGGCAGGGGGGCTGGACTAGATGATCTTTAAAGGTCCCTGCCAATCCAAACTATTCTATGCGTATTCTATTACCATAATGAATTGAGTCTTCATCATTCAACATCCTGAACTAGTTCCAGCCTAGCGCTAATCCTGCCCTTTCCCACATGTTAGTTTAGTGGCCACCTTTTTTCTTACTCTTACCTTCTGTTGCTATTTTTCCTGGATTTTATGAAGATCTTGACACTGAAGGCTGCTGTGACATCAAGGGTCAACATCAAACCTTCAGCTCCATAACACTTGGTTTGTCTCCAGCTATCTTTCTCTTTCCCAGATGGTTAGCAATCTCTACTGGTAACTCAAACTGAAACTTCTGCCCAGAAGAGATGAAAAGAATGAAAGGGGCTTCAAAATCCCTAGCTGGGAAGTGGGAACAACCTTAGGGTTAAATTTCACCTCCATTCCTCTACGAAAAAACACTCAAATGCCATTATGGTGGAGATGGCTTTTCTGCATMATAAAGGAACAAATCTTTGCAAAACAAACATTATAAACTCAAAGAGAGGTAAAAATTCATATCTGTTAAAATTCGAGATTCGCCATTTTAAAGATGTTACACTGTTTCTGTTTGTTGTCAGGACATATCAGGGCCTGAACCCAAGTCTATTATGCTGAATGATGCCTGACACTGCAGAGATTCAAATACAGCATTACATAGTGCAAGTAAAAGGGGTAGTTTCACCTAGTGGCACTGTCAATGCATGCTGCATTTCCAAAATACACTAAAGTTACATACATAGGCCTAAAGAAATTAAATCCCAAAGCAGAGACACAGAAGCTCTGCTCGTGAGCAGTCGCCCAAAGCAGAAGTTGATTTCAACAAACTCTTTCTGCAAATTGCTGATCAAAAACTGCCCCTAGTAAAATGAGAGTAAATGCAGGGAAAAGATCAGGCTGACTCCGTTCAGGAAAGGGGTGATGTCGGGTTGCTGCAGGTAAGGAGGGACTGCTTAAGGAGATTTCGAGAAGTCAAAAGAGGCAACTCAGATAACTGGGTGACCTGCATAATGATCACAGCACTTGGATTCTTGTTGTAGAAAACTATTTCTGACCAACTGGAATTCAATCACAACACAAAACCAGTCAGCGTTTCCATCTCATGTCCATATCTCATGGACTAGCTACGGACACRTTTTCGTTTATTTATTTGATTATCTGTGTCACTGAGAGTTGCTTATTGATACCGAAAAAAGAACTGAATATTAGCACATGCTCTCTCTCCCCTACAGAAATGAGAAGAATCCTGCACTTGGCACTGCCAGCCTGCTCCCGTTCTCTCAGACACCCAGCAGCCACAGCACGCAATTATGGGTCAGTACAATGGAGTGTGCAAAAACTCTTTATATTGCTGTCACCGGTGAGTCTCCAGAGAAATTTAATCTCAGGCAGTCTAAAGAATGGAGAACCAGAGACAGTCAACTAACAAACAATTTCGTATTGGCATCGGTGCGGTTAGTGTCTTGCATCCCATTTATTAAAGGGCAGAAAAGGAAAAACTAACATATTTGGATTTTTTTACTTCTGTAAATGGCACCAAGTTAAACGGATATAGAAGAAGAAAAGATTTAAAGGGTAGTGTTCTCCTTTTTTGTTTTCAGTATAAATGCCAGCGATTCATTAAAGAATATGTGCAGGGAACCAGAGATGAAGTATTCCTACAATGGCAGTAAGTGAACAGGAGCTAAGGTCTAGTAATTATATAGGACAAGGAACCCTTTCACCTTTCCATTTTATGGCCCATTTTATGGCTCTGGCATTACATGGGATACTGCTAAAAGGAAAAGAGAAGTGGTTATAACTACTGCTTACTTAAACAACCCAAGTTACATACATAATACTCAAGCCCTTATTTTCTCTCTGCTTATTATCCTGTTGTGACTAAAACTCTGCTGTTCTGAATTCACACCAGGGTGTTTGCACAGAGCTTTATATAGAAAAATCAAGCCACTACATATTGCACAGACTTTCAAGCAATACTAAGAGATATCTGTAACAGCAGTAGAAAGCTTTAGTACTTGGCAACTTGCTTGGCAATTTAATAGAATATCTGAACTGGTATAATTATTTTGGAATACTGACATTTTTCTGAAATCAATCCCCCTGTTGTTAATTAATATCCAAAACTCTAACTGTGCTTTCATTACAGAGTAAAGAAAGGCTCTACAAATGGATTTTTTTCCTGGAAAAATTATATCAGAATATTTACTCTGGAATAAATATTTCAGTAAATTTCTGATTGAAGACAAACCCCTTTGCTACAACAATGACTGGAGCTCCCCAGGAAAGATATTTTTTTTTGCACTCAACATTCAGTTTTTTAGCAATTAAGATTTTTAAGTGAACTGTAGCTTCAACTGAAAGAATAGATAGGACAAACAGGATACTGAAACTTCCTAGCCACAGAAGAAGTGCTGGCCTGCAGCACAAGCGGCATCAAAACCTTCTTCTCCAGTGACTGACCAAAACTCTCCTGAAAAGTGCACTGAGGGCCACTTCTGTATTTCAGACTTTATAACTTTTTCATTCATGCCTCCAAGTCTCAACATCAGATCCTACGTTACATCAGTCAAGACGAGCCAGCTTGCATTGCCTCACTAGCAGCTAGCCAAACCAATTCACTGCACATGAGGTACTATTAATTTTTTTTTTTTCACATTTTACTATTTAATTTACCTATACCATTTCCTATGGTATAGGTAACAAACTTTGAAACACCTCCTCTGTATTTAAAGACCTCAGTGCCGTGCAGGAAGGCAAGAAGGATACTGAACACATGACTCTTCTCTGGAACTCCTCAGAGAGGTCAGAGACAAAATATACTGTGCTCTCCCGGTGCAAATCTTACTGGGAGGCTCTTCTTTGTCATCAACGCTCCAGAGACTGCCCTCAATTGTCACGACAAGAACATCASCACAGAGCATACTGATTACACTTCATTTTATACTGCTACATGCTTAAATAAGACCAAAAAAAAATTAGTCCTAAACAGTGTAACAGCATAACTGATGAGATCAAATAAACCATATATAGCCAGAGATGCATCACTGAAAAACTATGTACATTGAAGTAATAGATATCATCAGAGGAGACAACCCTTCCTTTGGTGGTTCAGATATAGCTTTCAACCTCACTTCAGTAGATGACATCAACTTTATTGTCCAAGATGCTGTTTCACACTGCACTTGATGTCTGACAATTTCACTGTTGAAAATTATACACATGAAAAATACAGAACTGTAAAAGTACTGTTATTAAAAATTATTATTACTAAAGGCATGATGCCACAATATGTTGATTTTCATGTATGAAAATTTTATTTTGCATGTCCCACATTTTGGAGGTTTGGTAGCCAAGCCCAAATCAGGGGCTGAGAGGCACAGCTATAGAGAAAGAAAGATGAATCCAAGGATCCATGTTCTGTGATGCAAAGTACAAGAGCAGCTCAGAATAAAGGGATCTAGTTGAAGATGTCCCTGCWCATTGCACGGGGGGGTGGACTAGACAACCTTTAAAAGTCCCTTCYAACTCAAACCATTCTATGATTTT
The DNA here is from genome assembly GCA_030449065.1 of Oceanodroma leucorhoa. Taxonomy (NCBI): domain Eukaryota; kingdom Metazoa; phylum Chordata; class Aves; order Procellariiformes; genus Oceanodroma; species Oceanodroma leucorhoa. The sequence continues at coordinate 10,971,253 of JASVER010000029.1, forward strand.
ATGAAAATGCAAACTCATATACGGTCAGTTTTGTTATTTAGATAGGGATTAAATAAACTAATTCACAACCTTCCAAAAATTTATGACCCATACAAATGAAGATATCCTGACTTAAGATGTCAAAACTCAGCTGAGAAGTCTCTTCAAAACATAAGCAAGCTACAAACTTTGTGAGGTTATCTTTTCTTCTTTTCCCTCGCAGGTACTAATATTTCTAGGAAGAGAGAAATACATGCTGAAAGATTGTTCTCTGCAAAAACATGACCTTTGAATACAGAGTGAAATTTCCAAAGGCAGAAAAGGCAYCAAGGTGCCTGACTCTCAATGAAAGTCAAAAGGAACTGAGTGCCAGATTGTCATTTATGTTTTATTCTAATGAAAACCAAGAGCTTAATTATAGGTCCTCATGGAGCATGCTCAACCTTCCAACTGACTTCAATGAGGGCGGGAGAACAGCCTGATCAGGCTTTCAAGCCATAACTGCCACTCCCCTCAAAAAAAAAATTAAAAAAAAAAAAAAAAAATTGTTGTGTAAAATGCAAACTAATTACTTTCCATGGGAAAATTAATTATTGTGATTGGGGAATCAGTAACAATGGTCACCTGATCAGAGAAACTCTGCCCTCCCCAAATCGATTGAGCACATGAACAGTAAATTAAATTCTAGCTGCTGCAATGTGCGAGTGACTTCCCACTCGCTAGAAACCATGCTACTGCATGGTGTCTACAGTAAGTGCCACTGGGAGAGTACCAAAGYCCTATATTCACAGGAAAAAGCTCATTACTGAACTTGGTTTTCAATACTCACTGTCTCTCCCTGCAAGCAAGCAAGCAAAAGTGGTCAACATCAGACCTTTGTCACTCTCTTTTCTTTTTTCTGACATGCTATGAGGAAACCACAATGCCTCAGTTCTTGCACTAACACAGAGCCGGCAGCGCCAGCTCTCAACTCCAGTCAATAGGCAGGCAGGCTACTCTAAAGTCCCCACACCAACCAATTTGAGATGCATGAGCTCCTGGCAGCAAAATAATTATTTCCTCAGAGGTTCTTATTGTCTCCAGCACACCATGAATTCTGTTCAAGTTCAATGTCAATTTATCACTTTACATTACTGGCGGCAGCTGACATCATGGGTGCAATTGTTAAAGAAAAGGGAAATTATTTCTGCCCTCGTACATTTAGATTCCCTCCCCCCGCAAAAAAGCGCAGCAAAGGGAAAAAGCTTTGAGCAATTTGAAATCACAGAATGCTTCTTTCTATAAAAGCATTGCACTTGTCCAGCAAGTCTCTCTACCTACCACCGCTGAATAATATGAGGTACTAGAGAGACCTGAAGGGGAATAGAGAGAAAAAGTATGACCTGCAAAAAGGTAGTATTTTTAGAGTACAATGTAGTTCTCCCCCCCAGTCCCGATATGCAACACTTTCTTTGGGTTTGATACAGCGGGGTGCTGAGCGTGCTGGCCCCTCTCTAGCAAAGCACSGCGGTATGTGCTACTTATTAAGCACAGCCAGCCTGGCACAAAATAAACTGTTGTGCTGAGGGGAGACCAAAGTGCCAGCACCTCACAGGCTGGAGCCCACCAGCCTCCATGTCACGATCCTGATATGCTGCATGATACATCATTTTGCTTGCAAATCATTTTTTTTTTAATAAATAGGGTATTAAGTTGGCTAGTGACATCCCCCCAAAAAACAGACTGCTTACATAGGGTGTGTTACTCGGTGTCAGTACAGAAGTGTTTTACCCTCATCTACCATCAACCTTCAACTCTGAGTTAAAAAGCAACTCAAAAAGTCACCATTTCAACAGAAAAAAAAAAAACCACTGTGAGAGACAGGAGTCATTTCAAATAACCACTCTGAGAGTTAGCATTACTATACTTTTTTTCCAAAGGAATTAAGCAACTTTAAAGTAAAAAAGATTAAATGAGTATCAGACAGGTGCTTCTTCATAGAGTCCAAAAATTCTGTACCTGCCCTTGAAATCTTGCAACCTGTTTGACAATATGGAAACCTTCCAAAATTGTGTAAGCACATGCTCGCAGTGCACAAGATGAAGGGGGGTTAAAAGGGACAAGACTGAATTTTAATCACCGCTAAAAGGGAAAACAACAACATCTGTTTAATTCAGTGTGCTGAAACCTGCAGTGTGTGTAGCACAACGCCAGCCGCAAGCAGCTACAGCCCAGCTGGTGGCACCAACTCTTCTCACTGGTGCCCACTGGCAGGACAAGAGGCAGTGGGCACCTACTGAAACACATGAAACAACTGAAGATAAGACAACTCTCTACAACTACCTGAAAGGAGGTTGTAGTGAGGTGGGTGTTGGTCTCTTCTCCCAAGTAAAAAGTGAAGAGGACGAGAGGAAATGGCCTCAAGTTGCGCCAGGGGAGGTTTGGATTGGATATTAGGAAAAATTTCTTCAYCAAAAGGGTTGTCAAGCACTGGAACAGGCTGCCCAGGGAAGTGGTGGAGTCTCCATCACTGGAGGCGTTCAAAAAATGCATAGATGTGGCACTTCAGGACCTGGTTTAGTGGGCATGGTGGTGTGGGGTTGATGATCTTAGAGGTCTTTTCCAACCTCAATGATTCTATGATTCTAACTTTTTTACTGCAAGAGTGTTCAAACACTGGAATAGGTTGCCCAGAGAGGTTTTGGAGACCTGACAGTATAACAGGCTTATATGCCTACTCACAGTATTATTAAAATTTGATTAAAGGATGAAAAGTTTTCTCGTTATCTTTCAATACCGGATAATGTCATGAATGGCACAGAAATTCCCTTCTGTCAGGAAATTAACCTCCATGGTTTTAGAAACTTCAAAGACACTTTGTTATCGATTGCCTAAGTTAACTTTCCATGGCCTGAAGGCATTTTTTTTTTTTTTTTTTTTTTTATGTTCACTCTGGTCAGATTCTTAAGCAGCAGCTTAGCCTCTAAGCAGCAAGTTTTAATAGCCTAACAGATGTCCCACCCCGACTCTGAATTTAGCATTACTAGCTAAAATGTTAAATCCATAAGCACTTGAATGCTTGTCACTTTGAATCCTATACCACTCATCCTTCAAGGCAGCCTCTGACACCCCAAACTGCTGAAACACTCCTTGTCGTCCTGCAGTTCCCTCGTTTGCTGCATGTTTTCCAGCTTCCGACACTGGGACCAGGTCAGAGAGGCAGTGGCAGCAGCCATAAAGCTGTAGTACAGTACCCTGACACGGTCCTGAGCAGGTCCTTCTGCTTACTGAATTTGCCGCACGCGACTGTATGATCAGAAGCTCTACTGTAGTATAAAGGGGAAGCAAACTCAGTGTTTACAGGTTACTCATTCTGGCAACTGAGATGTGCTTCACGTGCAACCCTAACAGTACCCTCCCCATGTGAGTGTTTGCATTTAATCATTTAGATTTCCAATAACGAATTGCAAAGCCAGAAATGTCCTCACTGGCCATCCTGCTATGCTGCCAAGGTTCACTGGCACAGCGGGAACTTACTGATCTGCCATTTGGGCTAGTGAAGTAACTGAAATTAGTCATAGGGTGGCATTCTTGTGGTGGACCAGCGCTGGAAAGAGAAAGCCCTCTCTRCCATGAGATTTCAAGTTACTTGGAAGCTCAGCAGTGGTGAGACCCAGGAAAACCATGTCCTCTTCCAGACCTGGACAACAGTACTGCCATGGCAATGTATCCTTCTGTCCACATGCGGCAAGCGTAACCCCTTCTATACTCTTACCTTTGCCCTGTGTCCAGTCCATCTCCTCCTACCTGCTGTTGGATCTCTGTCCTTTCCCACTCCCCCCCCGGCCCCTAACTCTAATTTCTCATTTTCATACACTCTTCCCAACAAATTATCAYCCCTGAGCACCACAGTCTGTTTCAGTCTTGCCCTCATCCCCCAAAAAACTAGTTTCTTCTGGTCTTCTAGATCATGTTCTCTCTGCATCTGAACTGGGAAACCCCTCCCTCTACACAGCCTAAGTCCACAGTGAGTCCTAACAGAGGTTACAGAAGACAGACAGGTCCTCTGTCCTCCATTCAGATGCATAAATCCAGCCCTAAGACAGCCCACGTAAGCCAGAGCTGTAACCACTGGATGACCTCAGGTCAGCCCACACCTGGAGCACATCCAGTATAAACACAACCCAAAAAGACTCTGCTGAGAATATGTTAACTGCAATTTCTCAATGCCATATAATTACACCAAATTCCTAAGTGTGAGAGATTGACAGAYGGCACACACTGCACCTCTTCCCTTGGAGTTCAGGGTTTATATTCAAACTCTKGAGGTAACACTGGTTTTAAACAAAAACAAAAAAAGGGGGCTAAAAAAAAATATCACTAGCATTTCTTAAGTTAAACAACATCCCCTTTCTCTGGTCATATTTTCAGAAATCATAAATTTTGGCTTAAGCTTAGAAAATAAAATCAACCAGAAATATCCACTGTGCACCATACCAGATACGCCACGCTGGGGAGGGCAGGCTCACCCCCAGGGCAGCAACGAGCATCAGAAGACAGGACGYCAAAGGGGGACAGTGCCAGGTCCCCATCACAGGCAGAGGTGTCAGCCCCCACCAACACCACACCTCCAGAGTCACTCCAGCATACCTGCGGYCCCTCCCCGCCACGCAGCCCCAGCTCGGGGGAAGCTCTGCCTGCTAAAAATAACCTCTATCTTCTCATTTTTTCCTCGTCATACTCTGCGCTAGTTACAGCAAACACAGCTCGAGATGAAGGAGCGGAGCYGAGTTCAAACAGTAAAGGTGCTCACTGGAAGAGCGTGGTGGGGAGCTGAAGGACAGCTTTAAGGTCTGGGATTCTTAAGCAGATGCGGTGGCAACATGAAAGATTTATCTGCATTTCTAGAAGTAAATGGCTAGTCCCTTATTATGACGGGGTTGCTATGTACTCTTCACACTCAGACGTGTAGGATTTTGCTTTGCTATAGAATAGCAAATACACCCCTTTGTTGTTTTGCTTTTGAGTAGTCACAGAATTAGACATAGGTACTAAGGCATATTAAAAACAAGCAATAAAATGAAATAGACAAAACCAAAATACATATATGCTGTTGTAGTACTTATTGTTGAGGTAGTTAATAATGCCATAATAATGCCATAATAATGCCATTTCTCAGGTTACATAAAGAAGCTGGGAGATATCCCATTTCCCACCAAAATCAAGGCTTTTGCTGTATCAACTTAGTTTAGTCATAGTCAGGCCTAAAATTTGCAAAAAGATAACTGCATAACAAGGCAAATTTATGTCACAGAAAAGTTAATTTGCAGTTACATGTTATGTTATGGAAGAATTTTACCTTGCAGATGAAAATAAAATTACAAATACATCAGCACTCCGAGAGCGCGAGTCAGGAAGACCTTATGAAAGAAAATCAAAGACAAGTCAAGTCTTCAGACTGTTTGAGAACTAGCTGCTTTCTGAAGAATAAACTGTATCTCTACTACATGCAGAAAAAAAAAAAMCACAACAGACAAAGATATTGATGACTTGAAAAAAGTTTATTTGAAAACTTGAGGGACTGTTCTTACTGTTTTTAAAGCCAAGGCAATGCAAAAGTCGCTCTGACTCCACTGCAGAGAAAAGGAGCTAAAATCGGATCTCCATTGAATACTGACTTCTTTGCCTCTCTCTCTCTCTCTCCTCCCATTGCATTTCTCCAGCTTTTTTCATCCAAATAAGACTATAAAATACAAGAAGAAAAAGTAAAATATGGGATATACAATAAATTCCCATACCTGCAAGGTGTAAGATGTATGAATACGTACTCCTGCAAAATCTATTGCTTCTCCTTCTCACCACAGCCTTTGACAGAAAGTTGACGTGCATTTGAAATATGCATCGATGAAACATTATGGTAGTAAAAGAAAAGGTCAAACCAAAGGAAACACTATGGGAACACATACTTAATATACCATTTTCACCTCTGGGTTAAAATAATGTGAGASGTTCACAAGCAACTTGTATCAATGCAAATCAGCTTTGCATTGTGGTTTGTGCAACCCTTTAGTGTGTATTTAGGCAGAAAAAAMCACAATTAATTTTACCAGGTATTCCCTAAAGCACAGTTTAAGACAGTTCTGAGATTAAAGAAACTGAAGTCTTTTCATATGCTATTGACAGGTGTTTTTTTGGTTTTTTTTTTAATGTATAGGAAAAACTTCCAGCTGCATGGATGCCTTGCTGGCTGGAAATGCAAGCATTCTTCTAAGATGGATTGTGTGACAGCTGGCTACACCTAGTTCTAACACTTGCCTCTAAGATAAAATGCAAATACAAAATCTCCCGATTACTTATGATCGTTAAAGAAACCATATAATTTTGGGCTTCAGTAGTCTATTGGCTTGGAGTCCTGGCCAAAATCCAGCTTCCATAATTACTTGATGGTTGGACTCGATGATCTTAAAGGTCTTTTCCAACCTTAATGATTCTATGATTCTACTTTGAGATGCATCCTGTTGCCCTTAAGCTGCATTTAGCAATATTAACTTGCTTTCATTTTCCTCCCTATGGTTACAGAGAAAACAGTGTAAAGTGTGTGTGTGTAAGCACTCTCAAAAGAGAGCTTCAGTGAAGTTCTACATGTATATGGAGAGACCTTCCTCCAGAAACCTTTCCATCAAATCCATAAATTACAAACAATAAAATCTTGAGTAACCCCACTTCATATCAATAATTAAAAGTATAATCAGTCTTCTCCTTAATACGACAGAGAAGCACAAGCTGGGAGACAGCTCTAGCTGCTGCTGGTGGCCTCTGAATGCTCCCAGGTGGACAGGGATTATATTCATCATCCAGATAAATGAAAAAAATAAATCATTTTTCTCACCTGCAGTGATATAAGCTATTTGCTTCAAATGCAGAACGTGTAGTTTAGAATACCTCTGCATGCATTTTAAATGCACTGCAGTTATGGGAAATCTGCATCATGAAAAATGCAAAAGAAAGACTGATTGTTCATTGTTTTTTGTTTAGAAATTATTCTTCTTCTTAAAACAGCTTGGTTTTGGTAAAGCAAAGAGACACATGTGTAGGAGTATGAGAGTAACAAGATTATGAGAAATTCATTAATTGAAAGGAAAGAAGTGTGAAAGCAAGCATGAAGATGTGAGGTGGTCAAGAATCATGCTAGAAAGGACCAGAGAATCTAGGGAGAGCTGGAAAGCCAGGCACAGAGGTAGGAAAAGAGCATGCGGAAAGCAGATCAAGACCGGGAGTTCACCAGACAGCCAAAAGGTACATCGTTTGAAAGAAAATCAGAGACTGAACATGATGCCCCACATTGCCTCCAACCTACCGCTGAGCAGGGAAGGTTCTCCTCACCAACCGCTGGACAAGCTTCTCTCTCAGCAGGTGGGTTTCCCTCTGGCAAGTTAGGAACCTAAGTGACTGATCCAGTCTTATTTATTAGCACCCTGACAAAGGGACATCCAGCACTTGCAACTTGTCCTGGTTGGACCCTGGGTGCAGAATCGCTTCTTCCTACGCTGCAGTCACTGCTGGAAGAGCAAGTCACACTGCACCTGATGCACACCCCACTGAAGTTAAGGAAAAGACTGCTGCTGATCCCTGTGGCCTTATGATCATAATGAACAAAATCTGAAAAACACAAGAAAACCAAGATACTGACTCAGACCCTGCCCCGGGCTCCTATCCGGGCGATGGGACCTGCTGCCTGCCCCACAGCACTGGCTGTGCCGTCTCTGTGAGTCTCTTCAGGCGCTCCTGAAGCTGAGAGTGCTTTAAACTCTTACCTTGCACAACAAATAAGACATATAAAAGCCCTTTTAAATTCATTCTCCTTTGAAAAAGAACTGCAGGGCATTTTATAATTAGCTACTAACCCAGGGAGCCAACACTGCTGTATATCTTCGCAAACAGATTTTTTTATGAAAAGGCCAACTATTCGGAAAAGGTATCAGGTAGAATAAATCACCATTCCCCATTGGTGCAGGCTGATGCCTCAGGATCTGTAGCAGCCTGAAGACCTGCACTAGCCACAGACCAAGCAACCTCAGCACCCAGTAACTTTAACGCTAAGTAACAGCWTTCAGCATTATTTTGGCTACCACAAAGCACAGCTCTGGAGAACTCACAGGACAAAGGAGTACTGGGAGGATACTGGATAGGCAAAGAAACACCCAGTTCATAAAGGTTTCTAGCAATACTGTATTTATTACTGATAGCTATTGCAATATGCCAAACGCTTCCTGCACACATGGTCCTTGCTTAAAAAGCTCAAAGTCTATCTTCTCTGGTACAAAACACAAAATTAAACATAGGAAGAAACAATGAGGGGAAGTCCTTTCAGATTACAACTGGTTTTGACGTGGTCATATATTGCATTTTAACAGCATCAAAAACACAGCAAATCACTTCTACCACTAAAAATTCCACAAAGATATACTTTTGGGTGTATAATATTTCTTAGAAGTATTTGCTTTTTATTCCTCTGTCAGCATGCATATCACTTCATCAGCCTCCCTCCGATCTCCTTTCCCTCTGGAAGAGAACACTTCCTGCCTTGCCCTAGAAAATATGAAACCTTTGGAACAGAAAAGCTCATTTYTTCCACTTCATCAGATGCTGCTGCTGTTCAAACTCATCTCAAGAAATACTGCCTGTGTTCGTGGTCTGCACGCTCTCTCATTTTCCCATGCCAAGAAATCAGTTATAAATGCCAGAGACAGAATTTCTTCCTGCTTCTGTCCAGTTCACGTGAAAGTCAGCTGGAAACTACCACTATGGTTGTTGTGGAAAATCACGTAGAAAGCAGTAAAAAAAGGGCGATGCCAACTTCAGTAAAAAGAATCTCTGTTCTCCTATGTAGCCCTTTGAGATTAAAAAAAAAAAAAAAAAGAAAAAAAAGAAAATAAGCATCTGTAGCAAAGTTATTTTAAATTGCAAGTATAAATCAGATTCAATATAACCCGTGGCCTGTCTGTGCCTAACATCACAGGCTCTGGCCACTCAGTTATTTTACTGCTAGGGATGCTGCCCTGAACAGTTTCGCAGGTGCTCACCCACTGGTTTGCTCTATCTGTCCCAGTGCATGCCTGGTCACATCACAGCATCAAACTCCAGCTCCCGCTATAGGTACTGGGCACCGACGGCTCTCCTGAACAGCATTGGAGAGAGTACTTTGTTTGCAGGAATTGGACCTCATACACCAGCCCTGAAGCCTGGCAGCATGTGACTCCCTAGCTTTGACCCACCTCTTGATTCACAAGTGCCAAAAATAAAAGACATGAACAGCCAGGGCCGGGGGGGAAGTTCAAAGCCACGCCTGGTTGCCACTTGGACAGACRAGCCTGGAGAAGGCACTTCAGAACACGTGCATGTGGAATGCAGATGGAAGCAGCAGCCAGTTTCATCTTGTAAAACCTCCTCGGGGGAATGCTGATCCCCAAAATGATACACTGGATTATTTAGGCTTGCTTTGTGATCTTTACAGTACCCAAAACTTGTATGCAGGCACACAGAGATACGTTCAGTCATTTACTGAATACATCCAGGTGTCTATAGTTCACTAGTTATTCCCTTCAGAGAAAAGTCTAATATACGACAACTTTCTTTTCAGCAAGCTTTACATCATATGATCTGTACTCAGTGGACAAGAGCCAACAAGTGGGCCGAGTTACAGTCCTCTGTCTTGAAAATCACAACTTTCTACTTAGGATACTTAGATAATGTAGAAATGGTCTGATCTGTTATGCCTCTTTCCTCAAAAGACACAACAAGGACCCCACATTAGAGAAGCAGCCAAACCAAGGGAATGTTACAAAGCTGTCGGTATCAGCAAGCCTCTTTGGAGACTACATAGTATTTAATATTGATAAAGATAGAAGTTGCTGCTTTAAATATTCTGGTGAGTATGATAACAACTATATTTTACAGGACCACTGAGCAAAATTTTAAATGAGGCTTTAAACTTGTTCACTGAATTTCATGTTTGGKTTTTTTAGCAGTTGCTGGTTTTGTGGGTTTTTTTGTTGGTGGAGTTTTGGGGGGTTTTTTGCCTCTAAGTCAAACACTAAAGAAAATCCCATTTGTAAAACTGGAAAACTTGTATTGGGATGTAAAGAGAGTCCACAGAACTCTCAAGATTTCTCTAGATCTAAAGAGAGAATTATTCCCAGCCCTGAAACACATCTCAGGTTTTGCATAGACAGACTCAATGTTTTTTCTTTAGCTATCAACATTTGCAGCCACTACAGTGTCATAGAGCAGAAGACCCCACYTCCCCCCTACTGACTGACAGAATGAATTTGATCAACTGGACTTATCGATTGCATGTTTTATATTCTTCAGAGATTGTGCATATTCTTTTTTCTTGTAGGGACATCAAACTATTCAAAAATCTTTTGCTAAATGTATTTGGTGAGATAACAAACCCTTATTAGAATTTGCTATGTTATTGCAGCTAAAGACAAGGGAGGTCTTTCCCTTCCCAAATTTATAGTTTTATAATTGAGTATGTCAATTAAGATTTAACCAAGATTTAGCAGGCAGTAGCTGAGAGTAATTACTGCACAGTCACTGAGGTAAAGATATGTGCCTTTATTTTTCTAGAAGCTGAATTAATTTTATCTAGCCATTTTGTATAGCAATCATCTTCTTTACGCAACTTTGCTGCTTATTTGCAAGATACCAGACTTTACATTAGCAGGCCAGAGGATGGTACTGTCACACTATGGAAAATTTTATCTTCTTTATTGTTAAAAAAAACCCACCTTTTATTTGTCCATGGGAAATCTGAATGTATTTTCCTTTTCTAACTCTGATGCCAACATTTATGGTACCACAATTCCAAGTTAGATTTCCCAAACTCAGGTCTTGTTCCTGAAGACAGGAGCATATTTGAAGAGCTCTGAAACTCTTGGTAGGAGACACATTTCTGAGGGTTCTAGATGACRCTCACAAAACACATTATTTTAAAGGCTTGATCCTTAAAAGTGACCCATGCTCTGCCTGAATTAAATGGGGTTTGAGAATGTGAAACATTTCCTAGGAAGACGACTGCATCTCAACAGTTAGATGTCACGCATCTATCAAACAACATATTGGTATCAACGTGATGGTATCAAACGGTGATGATACATTAATATCACATTGACAATGAAGACAATTTGAGATATGGTATCTGTGGGTTACAATGGGCCATCCATGCTCAGTGCTACCTCTTCCTGATATCAACCATTATTTTAGCAGTGGAAAGCAAAAGCAGGAGGAAAAAGACACTTTCCTCATGCTCTGTGGGGTGGCTCCATGGCAGAGTTAAATTATTGAAGTAGGAGATATATCTGTGTCTTATTAGAGGAACACTTGAAGTCTGGCATGTTGCCAAACACAAGCTGTATTATAGGACATCTGCATGCGATTTGTGGGTTTTTTTAGAAGTGTAACACTCGGCCAAATTAGAGCAAATTTTCATAAAGCAAGTAGATGGTGTCCCTCAGCATCCACACGTACTCAGTGTTAAGGTTTCACTGAAAGCTCTATATGGCTCTGCTGATATGAAGCCTTCATTAAAGTTATAAGAACTATTAAATGACATAAGTCTAGTACTCACTGCTTCTTCTCCATAACACAGATACTCACCTAAAATTACCCAAAATTGATAGAAATTAAAGCTGAAGGAACACATTACGTATTAGCAACAAGGATTAGGTTTGACAGCTTTCCACAACTATTCACTCATCAGTGTGGATGCTGCAGAAGTGCCCTGGTGTTATCCAGATGAGGATCCTTCCAATGCCGTCTCCAAGTACAAGGCATAACATGGGATTATTTTTGCAATTGTTTGGAGTGGTAAGATTGTATTAGCTGTACAACAGCCCAGTATTATCACACAGCACGGCAGCATGAAATATAGCAGAAGTACAGGGGCTGGGAGAAGGAAATCGATGGGTATTTAAAACACCATTTAGTTGATTTACCTATAGCATGAAGCACTGTCATTTAAAAATCTCTCATGGAAATGTCTCTTCTCCAAATAAATGTCTGTACTGAGGACATTATTTACTAAAAGGCTTTTAAATGCTGCCATTAAAAGCAACACATTAAAATCAATTAAAAGATTTTCTAAAAACACCCATCTTCTCCCTTGTTTCCTATGCTCTTGCCAGCATCATTCCACCCTTTCATACTCCTACTAAAGCAAACAGGGTGTTTTTCCCCGATTCAAATAGCACAGAAGAGACCATATTCTAGCCATTACAACATGACATCGGAAACCTTGTTATAAGCACCATTCAAACGTTTCCGGATAGGTGTATGTGCTTTCATTTAATTTTAGTGCTCTCTTGCACAACATAGGTTTACCTTGTGTATGTGTTAGGGAGGAGGTAGATTCGATCAGGTAGTGTTTGTCGAGGATTTTTTATTCCCTCAAAAAGACAAAGAGAGCAACCTATTAATATTAATCTAGGAGTGGAATTCATCCCACTTAACTTAAGCCATCAAAAACTACCTGTCAGGTCACTTCTTCTCACTCTTCCATGAAGAGGAGGGAAAGGCACATTCAGAGGACAAGAACCCATTTTAAGACTGGACAAGATACACTCCAGGAGGGCCCATCTTCCTCCACTGAGCACAGAGGGAACGTGTATTACCACACGCTCAGTCTAGAGACAGCCAACATCAGGAAAAACAAACCCCAATCTACATTATAATTAATAAACCATACTTTATACATGGGTTCACTATCAAATTTAACCCTATGTCCATGAAACCTGGCAACACTTGATGATCATTGAAGTCTAAGGAGCAAAACTTGCAGCAGTAGCATAAATCATTTAGGATTCTAAACCCCATTTTGCAAAAGGCGTAGTGCTGCTTAAGCTCTCACACAGAGAATACAGAAGGGTGCAAAAGTGGGATCTGTGACTTCCCCACAAGCCAGATTTAGTTTCTTAAGCACATATATTTATTAAACATGTACCCAAACTCAGAGCTTAAAAGAATAAATCAATCAATCAATCACACTGGCACTTTATCAGTGAAAATTATTAAATTTTTAGCACTTTCCAGCCTCCAGAAATAATTCAGGCTCCTGGCTGTGACAAGCCTACTTCGGGTAGCAGAGTCTGCTTAGGTGAAAAACACAACATTTGCACCAAGAAGAAAGGACCGCCAGCTAATGGCTGCATCRCGGTTGGCATCTTGAGATAGCCAAAAAGCGAGTATAAGTTTACCTTCCTCTTTTTCCTTCTCCGCCTTTTTTTAGTTTGGATAACCTTTGAGGAACCGAAGTTTTCCTCCTCTCCTCCAGCATGAAGATATCTACTCTAAGCAGCAGCTCTATATCTACAACAACAAAAAAATGGCTACAAGGAAAACTTGTCAAGCCTCTATCCATCAGCATCAGAAGGCTGAAGGTCAAACAAAGCATCGTGCTTTCAGGCACTACAGCAGAGGAGAAAAAAAAAAAAAAAAAAAGAAAGGGAAAAAGAAAAGAAGGTGCAAGCTCTGCATTATTTTTCTGCTTAGCCCACGAAAAAGAAGCAGGCAGAGAATTCTCAAAGGAGCAAAATTTAAAATTCATTTTAAATCACAAACTAACTTAACAGTTCTACTAGTAAATCTCAGAAAATCATTATGTGCTCAGAGTTTGCGTGGTAATTTGAAAGACATGCCATTCCCCATTCATAGCCAAGCAGTTGGATTATCTGCTTTAGAAGAAAAATTCCACTCATTCACAGCCTCAGAGCACGACTGGAGCTTCCATAAGAAATAATAATTAGAGCAGGGAGAGCACTACCTCCAGCCGGTGCTGGAATTTCACCCATTTATTCTAGATGTGGTATTTGCGCTCAGGTCAGTAGGCAGAGAAATATCTACCTCACACTCAGTTTATTTATTGTTTGGCTACCAGGAGATAGCCATTGTTTCACATTCATGTTTGGGGGAAAAAAAAAMCAAAACAACACAACACTTTGTTTGTTTGTTTTTTTAATCTTTCAAAGCAGCCTACAAAGTGCTGCTTCACCTCCTCACGCAGCAGGTCTGAGCTACGTTTCTGCTTCCAAATGCTCACAGTTCTATGGAAAAGTTGTCCGGGCCCCCAAGTTCACGCAACGTTTTGTGGCGATACGTTATTTTAACACAAGGTATTTAAAACCTCAGAGCGGGTCCCAAGAGGCAACTTCCCAGCAGCTCAGATTAAGCGTCAGCGGGCTCGGGCAGCAAAATTCGGCGGCAGGCAGCCTGTTGCGGAGGCCTGGATGCACTCGCACAAAGGCATCATCATTCTTTCAGGCTCGGGTTTTATCAATGAACTGAGCGGATTCCAGGCGCTGTTCCCCCGTTGCCTAGCGGAGGGACACTCATTGAGGCTTTAATCACAGTTTAGGTGCCACAAAGGAGGGGACCAGAAGACTGCACGGCACAAAGCAGCCCAGCAGCACATCAAAGCAGCGGGAGCTATAGCTGTGCCATGTATGCTCTCCCACCCGGCGGCAGCCACCAGGAAGGATGGTGCTGCTCTGCTCCCCATCATGGGAAACCCCCACAGGGGGAGACCAGCTGCGGTCTGGGGTGCTGCTCTCACCCCCGTCACTGCTCGGAGGGGAAGGGCATGGGGGGCTCTGCCAGAGCCCGCTGCTCAGGGTCTTGTACCTGYCTGTGTACAGGGAGGATGCCCATGACAAATTGTACCCCTGCACCAAGGGAAACAATTAGAAAGTGGCACACCGTAGCGCTATGACAAGCCTCAGGTCTGAATGTAAATCCTTCATCCCTTTCTTTAATAACTCTGAAATTGCACCTTTGACAAAGAGCTCAAAAAAAAAAAAAAAA
>JASVER010000281.1:0-69046 GCA_030449065.1 Oceanodroma leucorhoa
CCTTCTAGGAGAGAAACCACTGCTAAGTGGACAAGAGAAGATCCCCAAGAGTCACGAGTGACATCAACCACATCAAGGTTTTCAGTGCCATTTTACAGGCTGGAGCATGATAGAGAGTGTCACAACATCACTGCCAACATTTGTCGCTTTTTGCATGTGTTATTTCTGATTAACATATTTGTGTAGCAGACAAGAAAAGCAGTTAATTTCTGTGAGAAGAAATGYGAAAAAACATTTTATCGGAGGTAAATYTCACTGCTGCGTGCCCTGTGCACAAATCTTTATGTCTGATTTTGTGCTGRACTTTTTAAGTTCCAGACACCTCAGTAGCTGGGGAGATCATGGGGATGCACCTCCTTTGGGAAGGCAGCCRAGTGAGAGTCCAAGCAGTGCTGCAGTCTTACTTCCAAGCAAAGCTGCTAAGTAGCCCTCAAAGAGTAGCCCTCAAAGGAGGGACATTCGCTAGTTTGATGGGGGATCGGTTTGATGGGTTTCGTTTGAGAGGAAGGAAGGTGTGGACACTCTGCTGACGCCACTGTGGTGGGGCCACGGTGGAGCGGCAGCAGGAGGTGACTCACTACCACCTTTTCTYCTGCTGTACACTTAATGAGAAAGGTCCTGCCAGGAGGTCGATCAAACACACATTGAGTTGCACAGAAAATTCACACACCTCTGACTGGTTTTTTTTCCAGGCTTTCTGCAGACCAGACCAAGGACACGGTTCTAAGGATTCTTCACTTTGAAAAGGACTCTTTGAAGACACATGAGACGCTTACTGGAAAACCTGGGGTACATGGCCCTGGTCTGTCATGCTTATGCTTTAGCCTGGCCCTGTCTTTACAATGTGAGATACCAGACAAGAGACAGTTGTCTTCGTAGTATGCTGCTGGGAGGAGACAGCACTCAGGGAGATTAGGCTTGCTTAGAGTAGGAAAGAAAATTATTTTGTTTCCTAAAATATATTGCTAACACAGTTTAACTGGTGCTACTTGAAAGTCTGCCATATCTAGTGGAGGCAGGCTGTGTAACTTCTGAAACGATTCACTTGCTGGGGTAAACCTTGTTTCTATGCTATCCCGCACTGAAATACACAGTGTTTACAAGAATTGTCTTTTCCTTCTCCATGAGACACAGCTTCAGCATGTCTGATAGACACATGACTGACCTGCTAAGTCTGTCATTCTGTCATTCCTGCCAGCCTAATGTGAGGAGACGAATCCCTTCCAAATCTGGCAGTTGGTTTAACCCTAACAAAATCAGAAAGAGAAGGTTACCACACAAGTGAATTTTCATGCTTCTAGAAGACCTTGCACATCCTGTCTATGGGGACCAAACTTCAGTGCTTCAGAGGATGATGATAACCTCCAGAAGGGTCATATATCTGGGTGGGAAAACGCTTTCTTCGCCTTTATGAGCAAACAGCAGTAATCCAGTATGCCTTTAAGTTGCTACGTGTCTGTAGCAAGGGTCATATGTATGGATGGGACTTCATATTGCTCAAACAGTAGTGACCAAAATATTTTTTTCTATTTCTCATGCTGTCAGTTATATCCCCTTATAGAAGTTGCTTAATATAATGTTAGAGATAAATGTGAAGATGGTTTGTAATGCTGAGCTATTGGTAACATCTGAATATATCTCACCCACTCCAGCAAACTGATTTTTTTAAAAATAACCACCACCCTCATATGCATACCTCTTGAACAGAAATACATTTCAGAGAAACATACAGAGCAAGGGGCACACAGAATGGTGGACATACACTCACTCATGACTCCTTTAGCCACCAGGTTCCTTAGACCTTCACGATAATGTTCCGTTTGGTGGTAGTAGAGCCATGCTGTATACATATGAGCAGATTCACCGAGGGTTATCATCTAGAAACTTCACACTTTCTTCAGAACACTTTGCAGAGGGACTCCAGGATATACCCTAGGTGATAGGTGGACAGAGGAACAAGGAGCTACTCCCTGCAAATGTCTCCCAGGAAACAGATTTCAGCATAACAGTCCTCCAGCATGACAGTATTACAGTAGTGGTGTCTACTGGATGTACCACTCCCCTGATTTATCTCACTGAACCAGCTGTGTCTTGAGAGGACAGGCACATAGTTTGCAATTTTTCTCAAATGTCTTTTGGCTTATCTGACACTTGAAACCCAAGATGTACATCTGGTAACACCAACTCCAGCGTCACACTGAACAATTTTATTCAGCGTAAAACACAAATTTGGACTGAGGTAGAAGTCATAGAAGTGGAAACATATGGAAGAAATTAGGAAAGACAGGCAGGTTAGAGAGAAGAAAGAGGAGCACAGAAGAAGGAAAGTTAGATCAGACATTATAGAAGACAAAAAGGGACAAGGTTTGAATCAGCCAAGATCCCAATTTGCAAATCTCTGAGGATTTTACAGGTACTGAGCTTTCTACTCTCTGGCTGAATGATCTACTGGAAAGAGGTGAGAATCACCCAGTCTGGAAGCAAGGGGGAAGGCAAAACTTAAATGTGACTAGAGGCTTGGGGCTCATACCACAGGGGCTTAGGTCTCAATCTCCACTTACAAGCCGCCTCCTGGACTTAATTTGTAATGGTAAATTTTGTGTTAGTTCAAGTGTTCTGCTGCTGGCACATTTGACAGTAAAAGGAAAATCCACTGTATGTTTGTTTGGACTTAATGGAGTTTTCTCAGTAGATATCTACATTTTTATGGAAAGAAAAAACACACAGAGCCTTTTGAGATTTAGTCTGTGAACTCCAATTTTAAAAAAGGGCTAAAACGTGTCTCTGTTTTTGTATAAATATATATGCATGAGTACACACTCACACAGGTATTTACATATACATGTATGCATAATAATGACATAATGCATATAAAAACTAGCTTGTAGATACACAAATACACGTCATTAGCAGCATATGAGTTTACAGCTCTACCGATAAGCATACCCACTCATGGCCTTTTTACCTCTCCCAGCACTTTTGCTTTCCTTTCCTCTGCAGGTTACACAGCACCGTCAAACTTTACTGAGACTCTTGTTCAGTTCCCATACGTGGAAACTGAAACATAAGAGATTAAGATAACTGATGATGCCTGCTACTACTGGGTGAGGTTTATGAGCCTGACTGTGAACAACGAAGCGGAATGGCAGCCAGTGGGGCTGTGTGGGCAGAGCTCTGACCCAGGCAAGGAGGACAGGTTGTTAGTGGGAAGGACTTACCTGTGTGCTTACTTCAGTATTAATTTTTCTTAGCTAAACAAAACACCCCAATATCCTTGTAATATAATTCTTTCACATTAACTGGTGAGGCTATAGAAATCAGAGAAGTGGATCAAATATATTTCATGAGGAGTCAGTGTGAAAAAATAAAAGCTGCAAGTGAATATATGTGTATTTTGGACTATGATTTTCTACTCTAAGCAATCCTTCTACAGTCATCTCACACTACTTTTCATCACAGAAGTTCTATATATTTATCTTTCTTATTTCGCCTCTTTTCTACCTCTTTGTTTCAATGCATGTGCTGTGTCAAAGCATTTGGCAGAACAATAAGGACCCCAAATCTGGTGGACATCAGGGTGTCCATACTCCCTTTGAGAGACTGAGTCTGGCATACAGTCATCACAACTGGCAGGCTTTTAAATAGCGAGGGGGACAACAAAACCAGGTGAACGTCACTTGAGAGAAAGCAATGATTCATCTGCTTCTTTCCTATCGGTCGTACCAGAGAGAGTGTTCAGAGCAGCTCCAGGAACTTTCAGCACTGAGCTTTTCTTTTCCAAGCACTGAGGGATTGCTCAATGGCGAACATATGATTAAACTCTCCCCAAAATTCAAGTGTAAGCTGTAGCTCCCATGCGAGGTAAAAACTCTACCAAAAGCAGAAAACATCTGCCAGAACCAGGCATTACAACCATTGGGCACCAAGGATAGAGTTAATTTTCTTCATAGCAGCCCGCATAGTGCTGTGGTTTAGCCTGGTGACCAAAACAGTGTTGATAACACACCAACATTTTAGCTATTGCTGAACAGCGCTTGCACAGCATCAAGGCCTTCTCTGTTTCTGACTTTGTCCCCACGTGAGTAGGCTGGGGGTGGGCAAGATGCTGGGAGGGAACACAGCTGGGACAACTGACCCAAACTGACCACAGGGATCTTTCATGTCATCTAATGGTATGCTCAACAATAAAACTTGGGGGGATTTTTTTTCTGAAGTTGCTGTGGCTTGGGGACTGCCTGGTCATCAGTCGGCTGGTGGTGAGTGATTGCCTCTGCATCATTTGGGGTGTCTTTTCTTTTTTTTTCCCCTTCACTTATTAAACTGTGTTTATCTTGATGCATGAAATTTCTCGCTTTTGAGCTTCCGATTCTCTCCCCCATTCCATGGGGCGGGGAGAGGGGAGAGCAAGCAGCTGTGTGGTGCTTAGCTGCCTGCCAGGGTTAACCCACCTCACCATCTCATGTCTAGGATACAAATCCACCCTACTTGGGTATCCACAGGTAAGCTGCTAAAGAGGTCTTGTGGGAAGTCTTCAGAAGACTCCAGACGTATGGGGTTGCTGTGCCAGGATCTTCATGATTCAGGCCCTATATTACTATGTAAATAGTCTCTCCATCACAGCTAACACTCCTTCTCCTGTCACTGGCATGGAGCGGGACTGTGAGATAGGAACCTGTGTGTTTAAGCAGCAGTAAGTGCTTTATGATATTCCTCATAGCAGAGGCAGGACAATATTCAGGGAACCATCTATCAGTAGTCTTGACAGCTTTGAACTTGAACAGTCATGGCATGTGGTGCAGGTCCAGGGGACACCTGGTACAGCTGTGAGATGACCCTTCAAGGGAAGAGATTTAGGGAATGCAGCTGAAGCGGTGGGTGCCAGCTGCATTTTCCCAGGTTGAAGCCGTGTTGCTTAGGCCAGTCAGCAGCACCAGGAGGAGCCACACCTGCTGCAGTGATGGTTGTGGATTGTGTTCATTGCATCTGAGTAGATCTTAAGAGAAGTGAGGGATTAAAAGGTGGATATGGGGCTAAGCAGTGTTTGTGAGCAGCAGATGGCAGAAGTGGAAAACAAATGAGATGGGAATCAAGATGTAGCAGGGAACTGTGAGGGTAGAAGGGCAGACCTTATATCCAAAAATCCAGCTGAGCTGTCATGGTTCACTCAGATGGGTACACCCAATGGCATCAACTGTAAATGCTCATCAGATCCAGCTATGAGAGTGGCCTGAAAATCATCTCCAGCTACCCAGATAGTCTTGACCCTGGTGCTATGGATTAGGCATTCGCTGATCAGGATGCTGCTATGGAAAGACTATGGGGCAGACCAATAATCCAGATGGTAGTTAGAAGTAGAAGGAATTACGATACTATGTCTCAGCAGCCTGACCTGTCACAATTTTCCTGTCTTAGAGAAGTCATGCATGATGCTGACAGGGAAGCCCTGCCAGATTTCACTACTACAGTTAACACAGATCGCAAATCTGGAAACTCACACAGTTACTGCTTGTCTTGTAAGACAGGCAGGGCTGCAGGATGGGGAACGTATCCATCTGCACCTCCTTTGCCACAGCCTACTGCCCAGTCCACAATCCCCCTTCATCAGAGGCACTTAAACTGAGACCCTCTGCCTCCCACCACCATGGCTAAGGATCAAGGATGAACAGAAACTTCATTTGGCAGGAAAACTGCTCTTGGTTTAACCAGACCCATGGTAGCAATGGATGCAGCGTAAACAAGGCAATGCCAGTGCAAAGCACTGTGGCTCTGCCTCACATCTCTGGGGCTGCAGATCTGGAAGCAGAGCTGAGCCAGGCTCCCAAAGCCACTTTGGGGAGATAAAGCTCTGGCTGCTCCCTGGGTCTGCTCAGAGCTCTGGGATGCCATCAAGTGACCATCCACATGCACAGGTGGGGTGGCACGTACAGAGCATGCTGGCATAGGAGCTCTGATGTGCTGAAGGAAAAGTCGAGGCCAAAACAGTGATGGAGCTCCAACCCCTTCAGTGCCTGACAGATCTGAGCCTCAGCAGGGATGCTGCAGGGAGAGAGACAACAGCTAGCAGCACCTTTGTCCAGTCAGGAAACAGACTGTGAGGAGAGCAGTCATCACGCTGTGTTGCAGGACACTGGCTTGGGCTGGAGGGGGAGAAGATGTGAACAGACCAGGTAGCCGGAATGGGGTGCTGGGTGAGGCCTTACTCTACATATCATCCTCTAAATGATTGAGTTTAAGCACAAATTTCAGTCCATAGGAGAATAAAATGTCACATGCCTCAGTCAGGGAACAGAAAGGCCACAGTGCATAAGGGATAGCAGTGACCATAGAGGTGCCACCTGGGACTGGATTCAGGACCTTCTTTTTCTCTGTATATGAGATCTACAAGACATCCAAGTACAGAACATCACCCCTCAGCTCCCAGATCTTTTTCCCAGCCTCATATGCATGTGCCACATGGTTAAACGGCAGTGCTCCAGCCAGCTATGGCAGCAGCAAGAATATTCTCCTGTTTCATGACTTGGCTTTTGTCTCTGCCAGTTCAAGAGAGACAGCTTCTGATTTCTAAGCTACTGTTGAGACATATTGCTCAGCTGCATCATTGATATTTGGCCTATCAGGTCTTATTTGGTATGTTTATTTTTATTATTACGTTAGATACAGCGTTCTGTATTTCATTTCCTTGTTCTCCCACACACACACCCCGGGGAGCTGAATGTGAGGCCTCTTCTTGCTTACTGTTTGACCACAGACCGATTTGCTAGGCAAATGTGACTCAGAAAGAATGGCTTGAAATAAAAATTTCATCATAGTATTATAGATAAGCAGAATCTAGACAACTGACCAGGTGTCCAGAGCCACTGTTTTCTGTGACCAAGTCACAGCAGCTCTTGCCAGACACTGCCAGGGTGCAGCAAGGGCCAGCTGCTCCCTAAGGGATGAAGAGTCAGGTCAAGCAGGATAAAGCAGGCAGCAAGGAAGGAGCCTTGTTAGTCAAGGCGCATCCCAGTGTACCCAGGAAAGGAGAGCAGGGCAGGCCCAAGCTAGCCAGGATCAACCAAGAGTCCAGATTTTCCAGCAGGTTCATGCTGACAAGGCAGGTCCTAGGTCCTAGGTCAACCTGGAAGTCAATCCTTAGGTCAGGATCAGGTCCTGTGATGGCAACCAAGGTCACATACAGACACAGTGATCACTGGGCTGGTCCATAGAGATGAGATAGGTCTGAGGTCAACTCAGAAAATCAGTTCACAAGTCAGGAAACAGATCAACAGGATCCATGGCTGGCCATGGGCATGGATATAGGCACGGGTATGAGAGGTGGAGACAAGCACACCTACGCCATAGCTCGGGCAGGGACTAATAGCGCAGACCTGAGCTTAAATGGAGCTCCTGGGCCATCTATGGGCAGTGTGTCAGTGGAAGCCCCAAGTGAGGGTGGTCAAGGCAACTAAGGTTTTTTTAATGCCCTCAGGGCCCTGAGAGACACAGACCATAATAATTGCCTTCAGTTTTTCTTCTGAAAACAATTTAGGGTTCTTGCTTGCTTGCGACATAGGAATGTCACAGCCTTGCTTTGGCGAAGAGCTGGTTACAATGCAAAAAGGGGCTGAGTGTGGTAAGCCAAGGCCAACAGGACAATGTAAACAAGAACTGAACTAAGCATAATGAGCCTCGGTATGGACGGTGGGTCAACAAGCGACAGAACCATCCCCAAAGCTGCTGGGAAGGTATACTGTGATAACATTTGATTGGCAGCCTGTGCCAACAGCTAGCTACAAAGACCTTCAGCAGTAAAGACTGAGGGGCCACACTTGGTCCACTTCATAAATTGAGCTTAGCTGTTTCACATTGTCTGTGTTTCTCCTCCCGACATAACAACTTGTGTGATCAATTTTCTCTGCCTCTTTAAGACCAGCTTGAAAGCATCAGCTCCTGAACCTGTAAGTTGTAAAGACCCATACCTAAACAAGAGGACACATCTACCAAAGTGGACATTACTTAATTGAGGAGTGCTGCCATTTTGTGAGTTACAGGTTGTCAGCTCTTATTTTCGATAAGTCAGATTCTCTTTAGGCTAGACTGGTCCAAAACTCGGAGTAATTCTATTGACTATGTTAAAAGATTAGCAATACAAATGAGAGAAGAATCAGGCCAAATCATAGCTTTAGAGTTTAATGACTAAAATGGATATAAGTCAATGAACATTTACCCTAGTCTTCCAAAAATAACCTAGCAGCAGGAATAGGGGATGGGGAGGGGTTCTATTCCCAAGCACTCAGTACTGACAGCAGGGCTTGTATCACTGCACAGTACTCGGGGCAAACAACCGGACAGAGGAGCAAACAAACCAGTTTGACTACTGCAAAGGATACAGCTGCATTCCTACAGTTCTTTGTGAGGACTAATGCGCCTTGCTTTTCAAGGAGTTTCCAGTGGATACATCCAGTGGTCCAGATCCAGGATGGGCTTGCGGATAAAAATACTTTCTTTCTCCTTTTAGCCAGCTGAGTGGAGCTGCTGAAATGCAATGACCATGGACTTTGTAATTGTCATTCCACAGTCACACCACTTGGTGGATGGAGGATTTGCTTCTGTTGAACGGAGCATCTGTGGATTTTTTAAGTTGCTCTTTTAAGATCAAGTGCTGCTGTCAGTTACATGTTATAGCTCCCACTGAGCCAGTGGAAAATTCTCTAGGCTGGCACAGTCCTTCAAATACAGAGAAGTGTTTCAGCAATTAATGATGAGACATTAGCATAGCAAGAACTGGCACTTACTGTGATTAGTTGATCAGTTTAAAATAGAGACAAGTACTTATTTATATGGCAAGCTGTGAACTTCTGGAATCTGCTGCCCCAGTAAACTGTGGACACAGATGGCAGGACAGGGTCAAAAGAGATGTGAGAAATTCATGGTAACAAATCCATAAACAGACACTAAAGGGAAGGTGCAGGGTTCTCAACCACAGTCATTGTGGGTATTGCAGTAGTGTGACTGGATCATAATGAACCACAGATAGTGGCCAGGCTTGTCTGGGCTCTCCCTAAAAAGCATCTCCTCCTGCCACACTAAATAATACAGTGTCTGGACTATGCTCTCTGCCCGGATGGGGCATTTTCTGTGTTTTTAGTTTCACTTTTGTTCCTCTTGCAGCATGAGGTACAAGACAAGGCTAGCCGAGAGGACAGCAAGTCCCCAGAGAGGTTCCTTTTGGCATCCTGACCTTCTCTTGCCAGAGATTCATTTTTCCAGAGTCAAAAAAATAGCCTGTTTTCATCAAAATGCCTCAGTTGAAATAAGTCACAGTGAATTAATCAACTGTTCGGGTATAAATTTAGCAGTCCTCTTTAAGTACCCTTTTCCCATCAGCCTGTGCACCACTGGGCCACATCAGAGGAAGAACAATGTTAGGAGAGCATTGGGCCTGGGACACTGTTCCCCATTCTGGCTGCTACCTGCCTCCATTTCCACATCCAGAAGTTTCTCATCAGGCATACTTAGCACTGTCCAGTATACTCAAGACTCCCAGTGACAAGATGTCTGTCCAGGATATTGGTGGCTTTTAGAAACTGGGGAGTGTTAGCAACATTTTATGATTGTTATCTTCTACATACAAGCAGTAAGGCAGCTGGCCATCTTCTGTGGGTGAAATCTCTTAGTAGAGGATCAGAGATAGCATTGGTCCGTTACTTGATGAGACCAGTCACCTCACAAATACGGATGTAGACAAAGCAGAGACATTTAATACCTTCTTCACCTCTGTCTTTAACACCGATGATGGGCTCTGCGACCCCCTGAGCCCTGTGTTGGAAGACCGTGACTGGGAGATGATAAACTCCCAGCTGACCCTGAACTCAAACAATTGAGACTTGCTGCTCCAGCTGGGTGTGCATAAATCTATGGGGCCCGATGGGATTCGTCCCAGGGTACTGAAAGAGCTCGCTGATGTCATCGCCGGGACCTCTCTCCATTATTTTTCAATGGTCTTGGGAGTCTGGAGAGGTCCCAGTTGACTGGAAGCTGGCAAATGTTGTCCCAGTTTTCAAGAAGGGTAAGAAGGAAGACCCTGGTAATTACAGGCCTGTCAGTCTCACTTCAGTGCCTGGTAAAATTATGGAGAAGGTTATTCTGGGAGTTACTGAAACACACTTGAGAGACAACGCAGTCATTGGTCATAGCCAGCACGGGTTCATGAGGGGAAAGTTCTGCTTAACCAACTTAATTTCTTTTTATGACAAGGTCACCCATCTAGTTGACCAAGCGAAGCCAGCAGATGTGGTGGTTTTAGATTTTAGCAAAGCTTTTGACACTGTCTCTCACAGTATCCTTCTGGATAAACCATTCAGCACACAGCTAGACAAGTCCAAAATATGTTGGGTGAGCAATTGGCTGACAGGTCTGGCTCAAAGACTTATAGTAAATGGGGTGTCCTGGATCCGGCTGGGACAGAGTTAACTTTCTCCCCAGTAGCTGGAGGTGGTGCTGTGTTTCAGGTTTGGTAATGAAAGGAACGTTGATGGCCCATTGATGCTTTAGTTGTTGCTGCCTGGTGTTTATACCCAGGACTTTTCAGCCTCCTGTGCTCTGCCAGGTGCAGGGGGAGCTGGGGGGGAGCATAGCTGGGGCTGTTGACCCAGCCGGCCAATGGGCTATTCTATACCATGTGACATCATGCTCAGCATAAAACTAGGGTGTGTGTGAGGGGAACTCTGGTGTTCGGGACACAGGAGTGTGTTCAGGACACACGAGTTCGTTCGGGACACGCGGTTTCGTCCAGGACGCGCAGTGGGTGAGCAGTTGCATTGTGCATCACCTGCTTTGTATATTCTGTTATTGTTGTTATCATTGTTATTATCACTGTTCTACTTTGTCTTATTTCCATTATTAAACTGTTTTTATCTCAACCCGCGGGTTTCCCTTTGTGTGCCCTCCCGATCCTCTCCCCCATCCTACCAGAGGTGGGGGGATGAGCGAGCGGCTGCGTGGTGTTTAGTTGCTGGCTGGGGTTAAACCACGACATGGGGTTACATCAGGCTGGTGACCAGCCACCAGTGGGGTTCCCCAGAGCTCAATTTTAGGGCTAGTGCTCTTTTTATAAATGATCTGGACGTAGGAATTGAATGTACATTAAGTAAGTTTGCTGATGATACTAAATTAGGAGGAGCTGTGGACTCCTTGGAGAGTAGAGTGGCTTTACAGAGAGATCTGGGTAGACTAGAGAGCTGGGCAATCACCAGTGGTATGAAATTTAGTGAGAAAGAGCAAGTGCCAGACTCTCCACCTGGTACAGGGTAATTCTGGTGCTGATCTCCTCTCTCTGGTGACCAGCGATAGAACAGGAGGAAATGGAATGAAGCTGCGTCAGGGGAAGTTCAGCTTGGACATCAGGAAAAGATTCTTCACTGAGAGGGTGGTCAGTCACTGGAACAGGCTCCCCAGGGAAGTGGTCATGGCACCAAGCCTGTCAGAGTTCAAGGAGCATCTGGACAATGCTTTTAGTCATATGGTTTAGTTTTAGGTAGTCCTGCGAGGAGCAGGGAATTGGACACGATGATTCTTATGGGTCCCTTCCAACTTGAGATATTCTGTAATTCTATGATCCTATGAATGGAAGATCCTGAAATGAAAATAAAAATATGACATTTGGATCCTTTAACAGTTGCACTTTGGACTTGCTGTGATTTGAAATGGACATAGCAGAAGAAGTCTATTATTTGTAATAGCCCAGAATATTTCTTTTCCACAGATGCCATATAAAATGGATTTCCCAGATATTCCATGACCTACTTAGCCATAGATTTCTTTCACGCTGTTTCAGTAAAAATAGCATTTGTCAGAAAACTCTAATACATTGAAGTCAAAATGCTGCAGAACTTATATTAGTTTTGCTAGATTTTTTTTTGTACACAGTCTTTCTGGGCCAAGGATGTGGACCTCTTCATTCAAGCAGGGTGTCTTGTCTCCAGGGGCACAAACTTGCAGCACCATTGGTGAACAGTCTCTCTTCTCTCTCCTGCCTTTCAGGAGGTCTGGCACAAAACAAAAACAAAGGTTGTATTTTCCCAGGGGACAGACATTCTCTTTTGAACAGCTTTTCTCATCTCGCAGAAACTGTACCCTTCGGACCAGTCAGCGAAGTTGCTGAATCAAATCTGGAAGGGACTTTAATGAAGTATGTAAGGGCCCAGTGACTGGGAGGGGGCGTGAGACCACTGCAGATATTGAGAGAAAGTGGCTGACTAGCATCATTCGGTGAACAGAAACCCATGCTCAGATCCAGATTAGAAAGGAATCTGGTGGAGGGTTTCTGGGATGAGACTGGAGTTTCAGCTGATAATCAATGAATTTCCCACTTTGGAGCCTGAAGGAGAAAAGCTGCACTCTTAGCCTTTGCTTTGTAATATGATGGAAGAAAATCCACAGTGCTTCTTTCCCAATGGGACAGATAGTTCCCATGATTTTACTATATTACTTTTTCCAAAAGCATACTGCAGCACTCTTTAAATTCCAACTAAGTATGAACAGCTTCTTTCCTGCTCTTTACAGCTCAGTCACTCCAGACTGCAAATCATTTCATGTGGTTCCCCCTATCCCTCAGAGTCTACTAACCTCCAAGATGTCCTTGAGCTTTGAAACGTTCTCAGTTATCTCTGGTTCAAAGCCCACAGGAGTCCAGGAATCACCATCAGCAGCTCCCTGGATAAAGTTTTTCCAACAGTAAGTATAGTCTGGAGAAATGGAAGGAAGATGACTAACCTGAGTTTATTCAGATACCAGAAAAGCTCAGGGAATAAGACTTTTTAACCTCTTCCTTTTGCCCATGATACAGAGACAGCGTGGCTGTGGACAGGCCAGCTGATGGATGCTGTCCACTCTGTATTTGGAACCAATGCCATTCTCTCTGGGCATTTTTTTTCCCCCTCTCTTATCAGCAGAGGGCCCCTTCAGCCACCCTTATCCCAGCAGATGGATTTAGCCCCCTAGGACAAGGGAGAAGCACCTTATCTCCCATTCCCTCAAGAGTGACAGAAAGCTGGTGTCTCTAAACAAGGGAGAATTTTCATACAGGTCTGGATGCTAAGAGTCCCGTCCCCCTCTCCTGCAATATTTGAACATCGTTTTTTGGATGCGACACTCAGTCACTGAATGGTGATGGATGTGCCCCCAAAGAAGATAGGCAGGACACTGGGCACAGAAACGAGCCCATACCAGATTCACCCATGCACAAAGTTCACCAGTTCACCCTTTCCCAGTCCCACAAAGCACGGGAAACCTTGCCTTCAATTTCCATGACATCAATGGTTACTTCCGCAGAGCTCTTAAGTTTCTTCAGACCTCGGCGATTTCTTTCATCTTCTACGCAATAAAGCCGTGCTACATGTATGTCTATCTTCACATTTGGGTGCATCTTTAAGAAATTCAGTATTTTATAGCAACATTTAGCACAGGGGCTCCAGGACAAGTACCAGCTGATGGAACAACAGACATAATTATTGGATCTTCTCATCTTAAAGATGTTCTCCAGGAAGTAGACTTCAGCATGGCAATAATGCTTGTTTCTGACCCAGTGTTTCCAAGGTATGCCGG
This sequence comes from Oceanodroma leucorhoa, assembly GCA_030449065.1. Lineage (NCBI taxonomy): Eukaryota > Metazoa > Chordata > Aves > Procellariiformes > Oceanodroma > Oceanodroma leucorhoa. Next base: position 13,585 of record JASVER010000281.1, read on the forward strand.
TCTCACCCCACTGCAGTTTGCAAAGTAGGTATGTCTCCCATGGAGCCTCACGGGGGTCAAAATGATGCTTTAACACCTTCTTAGATATATACATGCTGAAACAGAAGAAAAACTTCAAGGAATCACTGGTTACAACTTTGTTTTCAGTAGTTGTCCAGTACACAAAAAAGGGGGAGGGTGGAGGAAATGAGGAGAGAACTGAGAAGGGCAAAACATGAGAGAGCAATGCAAGTAAAATGGAGAGGTAGGCACCACAGCAAGGTAAAGGAACCAAACTCTGAACCATCTAATCCTCCCTTTGTCTGCAGCTGCATGCAGGACTTTCACCTCCTCACCCCTCCCTATGGCTGTCCTCTTCCTCATCAGCATATTTCTAAAAGATTTCTATATCTTTTTATGTGTCAGACATTTTTCCAGGGCTCCTATGTAGCCCTTTTCGATGTAGGGAGCCACTGCAAATTTTGTAAAAACTAAAAAAAAAAATGAAAAGAAAGAAAATAAAACCACTGATAAATTATGAATCTGAGTATTTCTCCTTATTGTCTTGCTGTTTGTGTTTTCATAGGGATTAGAACAGTCAGCACAACCCTACATGAGAGAAGGAAAAAAAAGTGCTCTATACAACAAGATGCAGCTCCCAAGAATGACATTTTCTGACAGATAGTCCACCTCTTAGTTCCAGGTCTGTTCAGTTCAGAACAGACCTCTAAATATTATATATATGTATAATTATTGTCAATTAAGTAATTATACAAAGACTGCCAGTGTTGGTCATGAATATACCCTTTATATCAGTAATTATCCATGATACATAAATAATAGATGAAGTCACCATTAGCACTTTGTAGCCTTTGTACAACTGATTTATATAAAGATTTATATGAGAATGCACTTCAGAGATACATTTTTCCACATTAGAGTAATTCAGAATAAATCTAGTAGATAACTGGACAGACTCTTAACAAAGAAGAAATAAGCCTGTAGATTGTTTTATAGATTAACACCCACCAATAACAAAAGAAAACACTATCTGAACTAAGGACAAATAAAATCCTGCAGATAAGCAACTGTCACATATTCTCTAGCTGCAGGACTCATCACCTATGTAAAAAAGCATCTCATTTACCTGAGTCTGTCAGAAGGCTTTGCCTTCTTACCCTGTCTCCTTCCTCATCCCAGCCTTCTACACATTAAAATACGTATGTACATAAACCAGTTTATAAACCACAGAGTGTATCTCTGTTTATTTTCTCCATGTAAACTCTGTGTATATAAACCACAGAAACTATGCATGCAGATTTTTTATCAGATTTTCTATTGAATTTATGTAAATATAGCAAATGTAACTGTCACCAAATGTTTAATTCTGGTATAGGAATAACTTTTTTTTAATTATACTTAATTCCTTTAGTATGTAACTTTTTTTTATTATAGTTAATTCCTTTAGTGTGTCGGTAAAAAAAAAACAAACAACAGAGAGAGCAAAAGTGAAGCACAGGCTTAATTTTTATTTTTTCTCATTTGAGGTGCTAAGAGAGATTTATTTTTTCTATTTCTACTATGTTATTTGGAAGTTAGTGCCTATTAGCTTAAATTTCTTTAAAACTTGATGATTAGGGAACATATATATATATAAAATAAGTATATAATATGTACATTTTATATATATATATCTCTGTGTGTGTGTGTGTGTACAGGGAATATAGTGACAGTGATTGAAGTTCACCAAAAAAAATACATTGAACTCCCAATCTTCAAGCCCAATCAGTTAATCTAATTCTTACAGAAGGTATCTTTAAGGTTTTGGAAAGCAGTGTTACAATAGATTACAGAGATCTGATTTGTTCAAAGGTATCTGTAGTTGTTGCCATCTGATTATAACATACAGACAAGTTAAAATTTCTAGGTCTTACTTAAACTGGTCTTATGCACCCTGTGCATGCATGCCTGTGTCTTGACCATAAAATTTTGCACTTTGGATAAGCTATTGCAGTGGGTGTCCTGTGCATGTTTTTAGGGACGTAAAGCCATTTCTTTAGAACAATCATGCAATACACTAATCCTCAAGATATAACCACCTTAAAGATGTGTTAAGCCAAGTTAAATTTATCGTGTAATCAGCTTAATGCAATATAAACAAAAGTCTGCATTCTTATAAATATCTGCTACAGCTGTAACTTGCTATTTTTTAAATAATGGATTAATGTAAATTTAAACAGCTCTAACAGAAGGACAGAGAAGAAATTTAAAAAGCAGCATAAAACATTCCCACACTATAGAATATATACAGAATCCCAGCATCTATTCCCTTTTCTCCCCAAACCAGATAAGAAAATACTTAAAATAAGTTGTGAGTTTAGAGATAAATTGCCCAAAGCCATGCAATCACTTTAATTTTTGTATTTTTATAGCTATCACAAACAATTCTTGCTGTTCAGCATTATTATGTACGGTACACATATATACGTGGAGCCTAACTCAAAAAAAGCAAGCACTTAATAGCTGGTTCCTTGATACAAATATGAGACAAAATTAAGAGTTAGCAAATAAAAAAAAAAAAGAGTCCTAAAACATTTTTAGTTTTCTTTCTAAATTTGTTTCATCAATTTCATGAAGGTGAACTTGTAACCCTTTCAGAATTTAAGAGCTGGAGAGAAATAGACCAACTGTAAAGACTGAGTATTTGAAAGGTGAATTGCACCCAAAAATGTTTAGAGGAGTTAGGGGAGAAAATGGCAGAGGGATGACAGCCAACATAACTGCTTCCTAGGCTTTATTTTCTTTTCCATTAATATGCAGCTGCTATGTAAATGTGCATTAAACCTTGAAAACATATTCACTGATTACAAATACCTTTTAAAATATGTTATTTATACCTTTTGTATTGTCCCATCATCTGTAACTTGAACAGGAATGCAATCAGTTTATTTTAAAATGCACTAGTTTTACGAAAACAGCTCCTAAAACTAGTATCTCTTTTATTAAAACTTTGTGTAATAAACTGCACCATTATAGATATTTAATAATTTTCCTTCCTTCCTGTAACACTTTTTTTATTAGGAACTATTTAAAATTCTGCTCATTGCAAGATAATAATAGTAATTATGATAGTGTCTAAAAATGTATGAGCATAGATGTGTCAAAATTTCTTTAATTTGCGTTTTTCCTCCATTGCTAACGCTTTGCACAGCCCATGCACTTCTTTACTAAACTTTGCATTAAAACCTTTTTTTTCCCCCTCTAATGGACAGAAAATGTCTGGTCTGACACTTCCTGTTTATTTTGTGGCACAACAGCCGTTTCAAGACCTCAAAACAGCCGAGCAGGGAAGAGGCACGTTCGGATTCTCTTGCTGCCCAGCGTTGGGCTGAGCCAGCTCCTGCCTTAGCCCTTCCTCAACCCACACCCATCCTTCACTCGTTTTTGTCGGCGCCTTTTGTCCCCTGCTGTTTTATGGCTCCCGTGAAAGTTTTATGCCGGCGGGAACTTGCCCAACAGGCTCAGATTTTGGTGCGGCCCCTCGCCCTCTGCACTTACGCCGGGGACCAGGGCTCCCACTCGGGTACGTCGGCACCAGCATCGCCCTCGCCCTTCCCCAAGCAAGGCAGAGACTTTGCACAGGCAGAAAGCACACCCCTGGGGCAACAAAGCGAGGGGTCCCCTCGGGGCGGAGCAAGGACAACACAGAGCTGAAGCTGGGGTGGTTTGGTTTTTTTTGGTCAGCAATTGTTTTTTTTACCCTCTCAGCTTTTTCCTGTACATGGCTTCTCCTCTCCCTGTGAACCCTCCGGCACCGCGCTTTTCCTTTGGTGCTGTCCTCCTTCCTGCTTCTGTTCCTGCAGACCAGGGCTCTGTGCCCGGCCGACGAAGGAGCACACCCCCAGGCTCCACTGGCTCCGGGTGACGTAAGAGGAAAGGGAAAAAAATGGTTTGACTGCGGTTGCTACCACATCACGACACGTCTTTACAAGCCTGCCCTTTGCAGCACTCTTTCCTCACCCCTTAGCTGGGGAGTGAGGGCTGATACTTGCTTCCGGTTAAAAACGTTAATAATTGGACAATCTCTTTGAAGCCTGCTTGTAACTTTGAAAGGGATGATAACACTTCATCGGCAGAAAAATGAGATTTACTCTTCTGTGCAGGAAGCTCCTCCCAGCAGTGCAGCTGTCCTGCGGGGCACGCAGGCCTTTCCTCCCGAGCACCCAAAGCTCAGCTCTGTGGAAAGTGCGGCGGTTCGGCATCACGCGTCGCAAGGTCTTTCCGAGCTGTCAGAGCTTTGTGAAGGATGAAGTGCTCACAGATACCTCTGATGAGAGACTTCTCTCACGGGGTATCAGCAAAGCTTACCCACCTTCCCTGCCAAACCCAGAAGGTCGAGAGTTCCCCCTGTGGAGGAAGAGAGGGGATCGTGTATTGGGAGCCTTGCAGAAGACATGGCATTCGAGGAGCTGGTGATCTCGAACAGGCCATGTCTGCTCTCTTGGGCCTTGTGCTTCGGGACTGAGAAGCCCATGTGTTGCTAATGTAATCTGTAATTTATGCACACAGGTCCGTGCTGCGCTGTGCTGCACGTGCCCGTGGCCTTCAGGCCGTGCCACGCTGCACAGGCGCCTTGGCCGCGGGATAAACTGAGCTGGTGGGTTGCAACAGAGGAGCCTGCAGGCAGCTCCTGCTTGGTACCAGCAATTGCACCACCGGCCTGGCCCCGCCGTTATCTACACGTGCAGCAGCAAGTTCAAACATCCTTTAGGAACAGAACTGTGTTCCTGTAAGAAAACATGTAATAGGTCAGATGACCAAAAAGGGGGAGCTTCACTTCACGGACAGGATCTGCGCAGTGTGCCATGGGGAAATCCATCTGGGGTCTGTCCAATGCTGCGTGAACGCGGGGTGACCAGCATCTGAAGGGGCATTAGATGTACTTGCTGTAAATCTATTCCTCTTCTTATTCTGTCATAATAAAACAGCTGTTTTATTTAGCCATTTGTTGTCAGGCCTTTCTTACTGAGATCCAGCAAGTACCCTGCACCATCTCTCTTGCACATAAGTGATCCCGGCCAGGCCACCGAGATGCACGTATCTTGGTGCCGGTGAGTATATGGATAAGACAGTGCAAGGGGGCAAAATCCATTTATTTTGAGATTTGTGAAATAAAATCACATTCACCTTCCTTAAGGTCTTTCTGAGTTTTGTTATACTAATTTCCTATGGAGACATTTAGGAAAGCTAGTAGCTCCCAAGTCCCACAGAGTTACTAGTGTTCACCTAACCACTACGCTAGAAGAACACAGTGCAGCTCAGCAACTTTGCCAGCCCCCTTCTGAAAACACGGCCAAGGCAAAACTAGCAAGACTCACAACCCTAGGGTGACACCGAGGAGCAGCTACAATTACCAGTCACTCGGGAGCTCATATTCTGCTTGCACATTAACCGCACCGTGGATGCAGAGAGCTTAGCTGGCTCCATGCAAAATCTGGCTGGGTTCATTAGCTAAGGCACAGCATTGCCTGCTCAGGTCTGGAAACATTACAAATACTTTCACAGGACACCAAGCCTAAGCTAACAAGGACCAGATGTGTCTAGAGAGAGTGCTGCAGAGACTCTGCAGACATGTTTCTGAGACTAGGAGCCCAGGGGAGCAGGGGGCAATGACACCCAAGTGACTCCTCATAGATCCATGAAGGGACGAGCTCTCCCTCAAGGTGAGCTGTGCCACACTCTGCGTGCCAGCAGCACTCTGTGGTTTAGGAGGATAGGTTACCTCAGGCTCAACACTGCTTGGATGCACAGAGACAGCTTTGGCCTAGTACAGTGACAGAGCTATTTGGCCCTCCAGGAACCGGCCTTGGTTTTTTTTCCATTACCTGGGATATCCCAAAACTGCACGAGTTGACAACATGAGGATTTTGGTTTCCATTTCTCTTGTCATGGAGTACCTGAAGAAAATCGCTGAGCCTTGTCTCTTCTGAGGGACAAGGAGCTTCAGTGGTTTCAGGGCTGATGCTGGAGCTAGTGCCAGATGTTGACACCAGCTTGTCAAACTCTCTTGGCTTGAGTGCTGGCTGCCTCAGAAACCTCCTCTCTCCATGAGGGACAAAGTGAGCACTGTGGGCTGTTGGGTGACCAATGCACGCCACCCTAACCTGATCGGCAAACTTTGTGTGCATCTTGGAAGGGGATGTAAAGAAGTGCATGACCAGTGTGTTCATTTTGACATGGTCGTTTGTGCATGCATCATAAATATCTGTGGCAACAGTGCAATCTTCTGAAAGCTGAAAAGGATCACAGATACTACCAGAAAAGGTTTGCTAGGAATACATACATGTGAGGTATTAAATATACTACTTCTGTCATAAAAAGAACACAAATGGAAGTTCGTGGTGGAAATTCATGAAGCTCAAGGTTGCGATAAAGACACCTACCTTTGACTGAAAAACTTACAATACTAAGGATTAGGCCTCTTTGGAGATTTCAGATTGAGGCACAGAACACTTTTAAGATAAGATGGTGACACTCAGCCTGTAATGGACTGAATGGAGATTTGATGGGAAAGTTTCCTGCAGGATAGTGTGCAGTACGCATTTGTTTACGTGATCCATTCCAGCGACCCTGCTCTGACAGCAATAAACATCACCTGAGACAAAGTACCCCAAGAGATGGGATGGTACTTTCCTAAACTGCAGCAGCTCTGTTCACTAGAATGTGCCTGTCAACAACTTCCTCCAAAATGTAAGCAGTATGTGACAGGCTAACACCAAGCAATGCCTATATCTCTTCTCCAGAAGCCATTTCCCATTCTATGTATTACTTCACCTCTAGCTCCACAAACCGTATTGCTTGTATCTGTGACCCCTGAAAGCCCTTAGTGGACAGACACACTCATTGCAACAGCTATAATTTCTCAGGATTAGTAAGTTTACCCGCGATTCTCACTCACATACTCTCCATCATGCAAAGAACATTTGTGAATGACACAGGGGTATAAAACTAACACAGCTTGAGATGCAAGAACGTAGCATTTCCTAGGTCAGGTTCTCTTTCAGTCTTCCAGAGATTGCTTTTCCTGCTCCAGGCTTCCTCATCTCCTGTGTACTGCAACAGCAACATGGCATGCTGATCTGGATTTCCCGCAGCTTCAGGAAAGAGATGCATTTGCTGTGCTGTGGTGGCTTCACATCATGTTGTCAAGCCACAGGTTAACATTCTGGCAACAAAAGGCTGGATGTTGAGGGCTTTCAGTTTCCAAACACCCAGGGCTTGAACTGCCTTCCCCTGCTGCTGCAGTGTCCTAGGACTGGATGAAAATGACGTGCTGCACTGCTGAGATAATGTTAGCCCTCCCACCACAGAGTGGGATGTCTTTACTTAAGGTCATGTCATGGGGTGGTGGTTGCCCTCAGAAACAGCCAGTCCTTTCCTGGGAAGCTGCCCAAACATCTGCTCTGTGCAACAGGAGTGCATCCTTGCAATGCACAGCACGAGCCATGCCCAGTACCACCTGGAGCACCAGCTTCACACATGCAGGGCATATGCTGGCACAAAATCATAGCTGGGGGGAGCTGGCAGAGCCCTGTCAGAATGTGGCTGTGGGCCCACACCTGAGCTAGAACAAATCTGCAGCACCTACCAATGACCAACAGCACTGCCTGGGTCTGGCATTAACGGTCAGGGATCTGCTGGGTAATTGATAAGTATTATTAATTACAGGGTTCTGACAGGGTTATAGAGGAAGCAGGTTAGGTAACTAGATTGGTAGACACCCAATGAAGAAAAGAAGAAAACCACTGACTTTGATGTGTCCACAGTCATTTTGCCTTTTGAGCACTCTGGCCATATTTGTTATTTCAGTGAAAGATTGGATACCACAATGAAAAACAGAGATCATCAGCAGGTAGGTACTCAACCAGGAATGCAAAACATCTTGTTCTGACAGCTCAGTCATGGTACCTATGAGTCATAATGTTTTAGTTCAATTTATCTCATTCAGTATGCTGCTCTTTATCTTTATTACTCAATGAAATAGAAACCATAACATAACTGCATTTTTGTGATTCATTTTCCTCTTTTAAAAGCTTGCAGAGTATCAGGAAATATTTCCTATGCATATTTTGGATGTTGGTCCCCCACCAGCTGGGCTTTTCTGTCCCCCACATCCGTTTGTGATCTTGTTAAGGAGCCTTTATCACCTCCCAGAGTTGAATAGGATAGGAGAATCCTGGTACAAGCCAGAAGCTTTATAGGAAACAATTGTCACCAAAACCAGTGTATCACAAAACTACAGCATGCCCTAGCACATCTCTCTGTAGCCTCTTGGATGTTGTTGACCTTTGCTGTCAGGTTCTGAAGTCTTTCCTTACAGCTCAGCCCCTCTAGCCTCAGACCTGTGTCACAGCCACTCATCTGACATTATATATATGTCCAGGCCCCTGGGACAAAGAACAGGAGGGACAGTTCAAAGCTCAAAAAACAAGAGGCAAATAAATACCCCAGGAAAATTACTGATCGCTGTTGTTAAGTTTGTTTCCTTGTTTTATAAGGCACATGCTGCCCAAATGATTTTCAAAGGATTGATGATAATGGGGGCAGACAGTGAAATAGCTTCTGTTTTGAAAGCTAGTGTTTGAAGAAAGAGAAAGGGAATGGGAAAAGTAATTTCCTGATTTCAGGCCTAAGCAGTGCAATAGCATAAAGGATTTCCCTCTCTCTTTAAAGGAGATCTCTCTTTTCTGCATCATCTATGTGTCATCCAAACGCTTCTCTCCTCACTGCCAAGAGACTGCCCTGAACGGTGACACTGCCCTGAACGGTGACACTGCCCTTCGGTTACTCCACCTCAATTAGCTGGTCAAGGAATCTCATCCTATAAAGAGGGAACATGAGTCAGACAGAGGCAAAGCAAGCCAGGCTGGGACACAACACATCTCTGTGCAGCTCTAGTTGTCCATTTGCAAGGCCCTTCCATTACCAGAGGAATTTCTTGGAAACATTTGTGGTAACAGAAGCCAGTCCACCCCTCAGCACTACCCAGCTTCCTCCATGCCACCCCAGAGGCAGCAGGTAGCTGCCTACCTACCTGTGGCTCGGCAGTATGAGGGATGGGCCAGCAGAGCTGAGGAGGCTTGGGCAGGATTGGGCCCTGCTATTGCCTGTGGGACAGCCTGCACTAGGCACAGCCGGTGGGGAATCTGCGTGCTGGGGCCATTGCTGCTTCTATCCCCAGCCTGAAAATGCCCCATCTCATTCCAGCCCATGGACACTCCTTTGCTGCCCCAGCACCAATAGCTCTGGAGAACCCCCGCCTGCCCTGTGGTTCAACCCTAGTATCTGCAGGCTTCTTTTCAGACACAAATACATGAGCATCGCAGAGGCAATGTCGCGAGGCAATGGAATTTGTCTCTGATCTCTGTCCCCAAGTCAGCCCTGTGTCCACCTCCTCTCTTGAATCTGTGTATCTCCAGAAGGCAAATTCAAGCTGCAGCAGTGGATGAAAAGTGATGATGAGTGAATGGAGAGATGGGGATAAAGAGGTTCTCTAAGGGCATGGTGGCTGTGCAGGGGATGGTAGGGCCAAGGGTTTTGGCAAAAGCCCGTGGCAAGGCAAAAAGTCCCAATTCAGGTGAAATCTAGTGTGAGACAGAGAATGAGGAAAACTTAATTTTCTTCTCTCTGGCCCCAGTTTGTCCTGGGTTTTTAGCCTTAGAAAGATACAACATGAGCCAGGACAGCTTTATCTTGACTTCAAGTGACAGACTGTGTCTATACTGGGATTTTGTAGTCATGCCTAGAGGAGAAGGAGCAGGGTGAGCTGTGAAATGGGCTCAAATCCAAATCCCAAAACAACAGCCAAAGTTGCTTTATTGGGCTTGCATCATATCTTTGCAGATGGTTTGAAGCAGGATAGCTCCACTTACTACAGCACAAATTGTTCATAGGGCTGCAGCAGGACTATCCCTGGCTGTTTGTTACTGCTGTTCTGCTGCCAATTACCACCCTTGCAGTTCTGTTATTGGGAAGGACAGGATGAATGGTCTTCTCCGTAGATTTTTTTAATGTTTAATTCTAATCCAGTCAGTTCTGCAAGAGGTAGTAAAAGAGCTTGGCAAGCAGCTCTGCAAAGGAACAGATGGATTTGGGCCAAAAATAACCAGGCATGCAAGCAAACCAAAAAGGAAAGCTGCAATGTGATATGAAACAAGGTATCACAAACCTGGGAAATTCCATTTTCCCAGAAATACCTTTCCTGACTGACTTCAGCCAAGCTTGAAGACAGCTGGCCAGAAATCAGCGGTTCTGTTTCCTGAAAAGCATCACCCTGATGAGATGTTTTTATTCTGACTCACAACACAAACAGGGTCCCTCCTTCCCTTCCCTCCCAGTCTCACTGGCTTCTCACCCACATACTGTGTTGTCCTCTGGAACAGCTGATAGCCTGTGGCATGCAGCTGGGATGCCACAGAGCCAGGTTTAAAAAGGGGTATGAACCTGAGTCTCACCCAGGAGTGGCTACCCAATTGATCTCCTTCTTTTCAGCCTGGAGAACCCTCCCCAAAGGAAAAAAAAAAAAAAAAGAAAACTAAAACTTTCCACAGAAACCTTTTGGTTCTGTCCAAGCAACCTTTCCCTATGAAAGCCAAACAATCCTGGACAGCTCAGCTCTCATTCCTGCACGAACTGCTGTGTCTCTAAGATAGAAACTAACTCAAAGGGCTGCAGAAACAGATTGGCCTTAATTGAGGAGAACAAAAGCTAGGACTAAGCACACACCGGTGGGATTTACGTTTTGACAGCTTCATCTTCAGAAGGCTGAGGCTTTTCTTAAACATAGTATCAGACTCTGCTGCTGTAGCAAGTACAGCTCCTACCTTTTCTTCTCCCGCTGTCCCCCACCCCTACTGTCTGTTGCTGCTACTGGGGCAGGAGGGCACAGTTCCCTGAGTTTTAAATAAGGGGTGAGCACTGCCAAAGCCAAAGGGACTGCTGAGCCGGTTAGTGTCCGTGGCACACTGAAAATAGTATGGATATTCAACATGACAGTGTGGGAAAGTCCTCCTGCCCTCAACAGTGAATGGCCATGAACTCCTAAACCTCACTGTGCTACAGCCACAGAACCTTTGCTTTGTTGGTGCTAATGGATGCTCTTATCTCCTCCAGTCTGGGATCCTGTCATCCTTACCGTCAGGCAGGAAAGGAGTACCTGTGAGGCTGTGCGGCAGCACCCCAGATAGGTGGGTAGGGCTTTCTTCTAAGACACAACATATTTTGACACAAATAAAGAGCGTCTGCACACATGCAAACATTGAAACAGCTGGAAGTTGGACATTAAAAAACTATTGTTACTTTGGCTCCTGTGAGCATAGAAAGAAGCCTGATGCAATCTGACTGTGATTTAGGAGGCAGAGTTGGAAAGCAGATGAAGCTGCCAGGTTGATACCATCCCCTGGTTTGCTTGGAGAGATTGCCACCACGCCAGAGAGGCTGTCACAGCAGCATGGTTGGTGGAAAGTTCTCAGCACTGATGTCCTTGACAATGCCCTCAGTGGTGCCAATACCATGCACACTGAGAGCACCTAACTATCCCCACAATATAAATGGACAATAATGAAGGAGGATCATAAAACATAACAAGAGAATTCTCCCTCTCCATAAAAAAAAAAAAAAAAAAAAAAAAAAAAAAAAAAAAAAAAAAAAAAAAAAAGAAAAAAAAAAAAGAAAAAGCATTATTAAAAATAAAACCGAGCAGAAAGGGGCAAAGCAGAGGTCTGGTCTACACTGGTATGGTGTCTGCACCCTTGTAGCTGATGGCAGCTACTGTTGCAGTCATTGGTGCAAGCAACGGGTGCATCAAAATCAACTCTATCAGCAGCTATGTTTGTCTTCAAATGAAGTTTGCTTTGGTTACCGGCCAGAGACTGCTTCACATCACACAGAAGCTAGGAAACAGAGCAAGGAGATACAGAGTCATGAAGGAAAAAAATACAGGGAGATGAGAGTTTAAAATGGCAGGCCATCTGGAGAACAAAATGAACAGGAAAAAAAGCATGAGAGAAATAAAAGCAAATAAGAGAGAGAACAAGAATAAGCAGAAGAACCTGAAGGGAGATCAGAGACGGGCCAGGCACAGGAGGCTCCCCTGGAATGCCACACTTCTATCCTGTCTGTGTGAGGGAAAGAAAATGCTGGATACCCCATGCTACGAGGCTCACTCATCCCACACGCAGAGAAGACAGACCAGAAGAGCATGACAGGTGGTGGACGGGAAGGAAATCCTTCTCCTAGCTCAGCTGAAGCCTTTAATCTTTGCCATCCTGGCTTCTGGCATATGACCCAGCCCTGCCGGGAACTCTGTTAGCAACAACATCATCCTAAAGCAGGGGAAGTTCAGCCCCATTTCATATAGTTTGTTTGATTCCCAGGCTAATGAGCCCCCCAGGAGCTCAGGCCACGTACCCTCAAGGTTTACACCTTATAGATTAAGATCTTCAGAACCCATTTTAGCTGAAGGGCTTATTTGCAGAGGAAATTTCCCCCAGTTGTGGCCTTTATCATACCAGTATCTGTCTAGTGGAAACTCTAGTGCATGAGTCACTTACCTGCAGCACAGGTAGCAAAAAGAGCACCCACAGAGAATTTGAATGGCCTGCAGCAAAGCCGGGAGCTGGTAACTGTGTCATGCTGAAAGAAACACAAGTAAAGAGTAGTGAGCCTCAACTGAGAACAGAAGAGCTGAGTCAACACCTCTGCAAGATTTCTAGTGGCATGTTCAGTTTCCCCTTTGCAAAAAGATAGATTCTGGTATGTCACCCTAGAAAGGATGCTAGTCTCTCCCTGTGCAAACAAGCAAAGATGTGCATTTTGCACCAACTAAGCTAGGCCCAGCTTGCAGCCAGTTAAGTTGATGCCAATGCAAATACCAGTTTACAGAGGTTGTGTCTGGGACTTGCTGTCCAAAACACAGGTGCAGATGAGTGCTGTGAGCCTGAAGAAGAGAAATCAAGCTGGGGAAGAGTAGAAAGACACAAGAACCGTTGAGCAGGGGGGGAAGCTATGTTTTCAAGCTTTTATTTTAGATGTAAAATGAATAAACAGAATTTCCTGGATTTATGTGCTGTCACAGCTGATATCACTACATATCTTGTTCAGGTTCACACAACACTCTCTGAAATTGTCCTTTCAGGAATAGCCTTCAGGAGCCAATCCTGTTATGAAGGAATAGGTAAAACAAGAAGAGAATAAAGGAAGAAAGCTCATGCCACTAAATTCCCCAAGATTTTACTCATGTGATAGCGGTGGACAATGCTATGAGAGAAAATGCACAGCATTCCCCCTTCCAAGGAGAGGGACTTCTTCATCTGGATGATGTTTCCCCATTTGCCCTGTCCCCCAGCTGCAGCTCAGCTCTTGTTTTGAGGCCTGAAAAGAGTTGGTTTCATGTGGGAAGAGAGGCGCAAGTTTGTAAAAGACCTCTGCAGTTCAAGCCTGTCTCACCCTAACTATGGAGCAGCCTTTACGGAGGTCTGGGTCCATGGTGCCTTGCTGCCATGTTCATAGCAAGCCGGTGACCAAGAGGAATTTCTCAGTTGCTGAGGCAGGGAGTAGTTTTCCTTCATGAAGCTGCCAGCTTGAGATCTCCTGGAGACTGTCACTGAGAGGTGGGAAGACGGCAGGCAGGACAAACGCTCCAGGCATATCTCAGCCCTGTGTCTCAAAAGGCACCAGGGCGTCCAGGGCGAGCCCACCGTTACACCCAGCTCTCTGCATCCACTCTCACTCGGTACCCCCTTGCTCTGCCCGGGAGGGGCAGTAGTTTGGGGGGTAACCTACCCCGTCTCAGCTCACTGCCCCTGCCTTGTCCAGTCCTTCTCCCCCCGACGGGAGACCGCCAGCTCCCAGTCCCCTCACCGGCTCTTCCTTCCAGCCCCTGCCCGCCTCACTCGCCATGTACTCAGCGGCGGTGCTAAAACCGCCCTCGCCTCTTCTGCGGCTCTGGGGGCGCTGGGGCAGCCCATGGGCGGGGGACCCCCCGGCACCCCGCGGCTCGGCGCGCCGGCGGCGGCCGGAGGGGCAGGAGAAGGGGGACGGGAGCCTCCCCCGCCGCTCCCGCTCCCGCCGCGGCTGTCTGCTGCCCCTCGGTGGCCGCCTGAAGGTGAAGCAGGGGAAAGCCGGGGGGACCCCCCTGCATCGGGCCCCCCGAGTTCAGCCTCCTCGCGACCTGTCCCAGAACCGTCCCGGGCCGGAGGATGCTCTGGCTTCCCAGAAGCGACCTGTCTGCAAAACGCTGGCCTCGGGGACCTTCTCCACCCGTTCCCCATCCCTGTGTCCCAGGGCCGGCTGTCTCTCACATCAGGGCCACAGTCACCGAGTCTGGGTGGGCTCCGAGCCGCGGGGCTGGTCTGCGGACAGGGTTATATCTTCTTCTCTTCAGGTGTGAGATGGAGCTGACTGCATAAAGCAGAGCTGCTTGCTCAGGTCAGTGCAGTTATTTGGACTAACGTGGAGTGACTCACTCTCTGCCTGAAATGGCATTCCCTCAGAGGTTTTGAAGGGATTCGAGTGCCGCAGTGCCCCAGCCCAGGTAAGGCCAGGGTGCCTGGGCAGCAGCGCAAGGCAGGAGCATATGCGGGAAGCGCCACAGCTCCCTGCGGCTGTCTTTTGGGATAGGGAGTAGCCAGCTTCCACACTGCCCTCCTGGCGGGGCCATCCGTCCCAGCAACCCAGCAAAGGTCTGTGGGAGAAGCTGTCTTGTATGTGACGAACGCAGACGGCCTCCTGCCCCACTCTGTGCAGTGCCTGTGGCTGGGCACAGAAAGCAGCAGTCTCACAGCCTGTATACTCTCCCTAAATACAAACAGCAGCCTGGGCAAGAGGCATTGCCAGCGTGTGATCCTCAGGCCAGATCTTCACCTCTTCTCAGCCTAAGAATGCAAGGTGTCAAAGACACGTGAATCACCTGATGCTTGCTCCAGGCCTGGCAAGACCACTGGGCCACCACAAAACCTTGTGCCTCAGTCTCCTGGCATGTGGGGAAAACAAAACAAAACAAAATATCAATAGCAGTTAGCCACTGCTATGTACACTGCTGAGGGCGTGGTGGGGAGGTGGGCAGTGACCTGTATGTGGGAAGTGATTAATTAGGACTGTATTTTCCTTTTGTCAGCTATACTGAGGAGATGGTGTTGTTACTTTCAATCCTTCCCCTAACTTGATAATTTAGGTCACGTCAAGCCAGGCCATGGGTAGATTATTTTGCTACAGAACTACCCAATGTAATTGCATTGCCTTTGCTTGCAGTTTGGACACCACTCCCTCAGGTCACTACCAGAATATCTAAACAGCATCTCAGCTGGGTTTTGCAGCTTCTTAGCTTCAAACTGTCCAAACTCCACCATTATTCATAACCAAGCCACAGAGTTAACTGCTGGCTTGGAGATGTACCCTAGAACAGCAGTCCCTGTGGTAAGGCAAGGTCTTTCCCTGATATGAAAATCTGCCTGGAGCTGAGTCTGCTGATGAGCATGTGTTTGTGATGGACCCAGCACAGTGGGATGGTGGAGATCCAACAGTTAGCCTGGACATTTACTGTATTCTAAGTACACCACTTCCTAAAATACTGAATCAGAGCAGCTGGCTGGTTATCCTTCTTCTGACAACTCATACACAGAGTTACGTGTACTCCCCTCCGAAAGTCAGTTAGCAAACAGTGTTGGCAGCCTTCAAGGTCAATAGACTACAGCACAAGGACAGGGCTGGGGAGTGGTTCCCCCACCCCTGTTGACCTGCTTTCCTTTGTATCATCTGACCCATGTTTTTTAACTGTGGCTGCCCCCTACTTACCAAACTGCCCAGTTCACGGTCTCCTCGATGTACCCAACAGCCTCAGACCAACCATATAGAGATTCCTTTAAGGCCTTGAAGTCAACAGCTGGCGTCTACTGGTGCCAGCAGTTCCACTTTACTGGTACAGGGGAGCTATCTAACCCTGTGAAAATCTAGTCTAAGCAGGAGGCAGAGTTGTCTCTGGGGTCGTAATAAGGCTGTGCTACAACATACCCCCATCTCACCGCTTCGCTTTCCGAGTAGAAGGTGCGCTTCTCCAACACGCACCTCAAATACAAACAGCTGTGAACATGTTATGAACAAGCCCTAAACCAAGCCAGCTAACCCAAAGTGAAATCCTCCACAACACGTGCAGTCCTCTCCCTGCGGAGAGGATGAGAAAGAGACAACCACAAGTGGCAGATCTGAGTCAGGGCACTGCATACTCCACCGGAAAATGCTCAGACACCGTAATGATGAAGGCAATCTAGGAACCTAGACAGAATAGACTGGTTTTCTGTTCTCTTTTTCTCTTTCCTCCCCTCTACTTAATGTGGCCCACCTTTTTCTCACTGTGTCTAACTTCACTTCTTTGTCCAGGAATGCATGCATTGCCACATTTAAATAAAGAGTCAGATTATGCACTCAGGCACGCTGTTATAAGCACAGAAAAATTTCAAATTTCTGTGCTGCCCAAGCTGATGTGAAACTGTCTTTGATTGCCATGGGACCAGAATCCATCCCTGCTAAGGAATTCTCCCAGTTACACGGAGGGAACAGAAATCAGCACCTGGCCCACTGAGCTAATTCCCTCTCTTTTGGCCTTAACTTCAGGAGGCTGCAACCAGATGTTAATGTATTTCACCATGGGGGAGGTTTTAAAGCTAGGAAGAGGATGTTACATAGAAAAGCCTGATTCTGAGCATTTTCTTCTCCTCCTGCTTGCTGGTGCTACAGCAGATTGCTGTTAAGCAGGCTGCCAGCAGCCCGTGGCATTTCCATGACTGCATCATTCAGCGCTACGAGGGACAGGTTCAGGTGCTCCAAGCGGCTCTCTCAAGCCACTGGAATGTCAGTACATGAACGACACGTGCAGGGGACAGGCGCTGAATCCCATGACCAGTGTACACCTATCCTCTGGGGATCAAATCACAGGACTGCAACAGGGGCTGGCCTTCGTCACTGAGCTGTGCTGGGGAACATGCTGTTCGATAGCCTGCTCTGGCTGCAGGGCAACGCTGCCGCCTTGTCCCCATACTGGGTGCAGCTGGTGGACAGATCAGAGATCAGACCTCCAGCTGGGGCCAGCACATGGCTTCGCAGGGCAGATGGGTACCGATAGAAACTGAGATCTTCAGCGGTTTGTGTCAACGTGCCGTCTGTGAACTGCAGTGGCTGAGGAGAGATGAACTACATCCTGCTTGACTATTTCTGCTGCAGAGGTGGGGAAGTCTGGTGTGTGCAGTAAGTGGAGAGAGACAGCTGACGTGTTACCATGTCAGAGGGCTCTGCTGGATCACAAGTCAACACCTGCATCTTTGCACCAAAGCCATGCAACGCTCTGCAAGGTTACTTTGCATCTGCAGGCACTTTGACACTATTATTAGGCTGTTTACAACTATAGTAAAGCAACTTGGTCATGAGTGGGGTTAAGAGAAGGTGTTCTCAGGCCTTTCTTAGCCCCAGAGTTTGCATGGAGGACACAACTGGGGTTAGAACAGGAATTTTTAGCAAAATGTTTTTCCCAACACAGACAGTCATGGCTGCTCCTCCTCCTTCATGACTAAGCTGTGCTGGGGAAGAATTTTTATTTTGTCACAGCAGAATCTGGTGGGCTGGAGTTCTTTCACCATATGATTCTGTGGCTTTTTCTGACCTTGCAACCTGGGAAGAGATGCAGTCGATAATACAGTCTCTTTGACTCTTTTTTTGCTGCCCTAAAAGATGTGCTTTCACAACCTAATTTAAGCTGGTTCTCCATGGACAATCTGAAGGAGATGAAGTACAGATAATTTTTACCTTTATGGCACTAGCTGATGTCAATGTTATATTCACCTCCCCAGCCTCCACCCTTCACTGGATTCAATTCCTAGATAAATGACATCCAGTTAAAAAGGCTACAGCCTCTCACTGTTCGTCTCTTCTTTGTCTCTTTTTCTTTCCATCTCAGCCAAGTCAGCCATCTAAATATTGTTAGGCAAAAGCAGGTAAATCTTTTTCTTCCGTCAGTCCCAGACAACATCCACTTGGAGATCCCATTCCACAGCCCTGGGCTTCACCAGCTCTACCATTCAGATGTAGAGCAGGTGCCAGCCAGGGAGCCCCAGGCTCTAACACTTGCTAATCACTGATGAATGCATGTGCAAGAACTAGTCTTGGAGAAAAGGAGAGGGTGGACAGGTGGGGGTAAGGGCCAGGCAATGTGGAGATCCCTGTCTCAGCCCCCGACAGATTTGAAAGATGAGCACCCTTTTCCCTAATCCCAGCCTTCCCTGTAATTAGACACTTGCCTCACAGGTGACTTGCTCTTATGGAGACTTTCTGGGGCTTAAAAAATCCAGATGGCACAGAACGGGCACAGTGACCTGCCTGAAAAGTATGTGCTAAATTGGAAGAGCTTGGTTAGTGGGACGTATTAGCAGCACTTGGGGACTGTGTGCCCAGTTACGACCTGCACAAGTGTAATTGGTCATCCACTTGGCACATAATCTTCATTAGTTCTGGTCTGATATGCATTAATAATGGTGAAATACATGGGATCAGCCTCAGGTGAGAGATGTGGAAGAAAGCAGGTGTCACAATATACAGTGAGCTCGAGAGACCCTTCAACACGCATGGAATCTAGCTACTACTTCAGTGCCCTGCTTGAACCAAAGGCTCTGGCAGCTATGGATTTTGCAGAGACTTTTCCCACTGGGTGAGTTGTAGGAAACCGTCCCCATGAGAACGGGGAAGACGAGCAAAGAAGCCTCAGGAAAAAAAAACTTCTGTTTCATTTCAAAGTTCATAAGCGGCGTGCATTTGGGGAACAAAAGGCAAACTGACTGATACAGAGCATCCTTTCGGAGGAGAGTGCGGGAGGTGGCATGTTTTGAGGCTACATAGGGCCTTTGTACACCGAGAAACACAGGACTTGCTATTCCCCTCTGGTGGTGGAAACGGCAGAAAGCATTTGAACACAGCTATCTCTATGCTGTTTGCTTTTAATAAAAGGGCGTCTAACAGAGCCTGTGGGAACAACCACACTATGGCTAAAGGGAAGAGGGGAGAATTCGAGCAGAGGGGACATTCGGAAAGTTTTTGCCCAATATGCACAATCTCTCCGTGTTCCCCAGGACTTTGCACAACCGTGGCTCCAAGCTGTGCTGCTCGCAGGTCTCCCTTGGGGAGACTATTCCATATTCCAGCTGATGGGCACTGGTAGGGAATGCTTCTTGAGATGGGTGCTTACAACTATAGCACTCCAGCATCATGTGCGTGGCAGGCATGGATGAAGCGTTGGCAAATAAAGAACAGACCCATCAAACCCTAGAAACTTGGGTTGGCTTGCTAGCCTGTTTCCCACCTGTTTTTTTGACACTCAGCTTTCTTGCCTTTTCAGGGAGTCGCTTGGTTTTATGCCATGGCTCCTCTGTCCCAGTCTGCCTCTCTGCTGCTAACAAAGGGCCACATCATCCAGTGATTCTCAGGTGATTGAGAGACTGGGTTGTTAATGGGAGGGAGAAGCTTTGTCCTTTTCTCGACCTGCTCCCCTAAAGAATCAAGAGAAAGGAAAACTGCATTTTAATATGAATGAGGGTCTAATTTTTGTTATTCTTTCTTGACCGCCTTCCTTCCACAAACATGACATCTTGGGTCCAGACTGTGAGCTGTGACCACGCTACAGGGGGTAGGCTGTCCGGAGCCAAGTGCTGGGCGAGTACTGGGGGCTGCAGGGCAGGAGTGTTTTCATACGCCTAACTTGAGAAGTGTTTAATTTAAAAAAAAATAATAAATCAAAGGTGCCTGCTTGGGAGAAAAGCCAGACAAGCTCAACAGAATACAAGGGAGGGATTTCTACCTGCCTTCCCCAAGCACGCACATCCCTGGCAGAGGATGATGGCTCCCAGGGAAACCTCTGAGAGGCAATGGGGCTCAGGCTGTTCACTAATATGAAGCCTGCACCCTGCCGCTTCCCTGAGCCCCATGAACATGAGCAGAATGACACAGGAACACTCAGTGACACTTCACAGTGTTCACAAAACACAGATGATCACGTTTGAGCCAGCTAGAGGACAGAAGAGCACCTAATCTACGTAAAATTGGAGACCACCTCTACTGCTACAACATTAACCTGCTGATGAAAATGAGTTTAGCAATGCTCTGAGGTAGGAACCCATAGCATTTCTGAGCTCCAGAGCTGGATTTACAGTATCAGCCAGCTGCTGCTTCCCCAGCTCCAGTCTATGTAAACTGGTGTCTTTGCATCACTTCAGCGCAAGGTTGATTTCCAGCCCTCTGAAGGCAGTGATCCTACTGACACTAATGGGGGATCCCTTGTAGGGGGAACTTGCTGGATGAAAACGTCTTCAAGCCACAAGTCCTGTCTCACCTGTGCTTAGGCCAAGAGACCAAGACTGCTTTTAGACCTGAGCTTCTATCTTGCTGTTGAAGGACTACGGAAAAGGTTTGTTAGGGCATGCTTCAGTGAGTGGCTACATTCACTTCCATACACTTAATGAGCCAATTTAGGCTTACTCACCTGACTACTGCTCCACAGTATTAGGTACGTAATGAATTGAGAACTGCAAAACAGGGGGATGGCCACAGCATGAACGGAGAGGTGGACACAATCTTGGGCCAAAACCCAAATTGTTGCTGCTATTTGGCCCTGTTGGGAAGAGCAGGACTAGACTAGATCTGAACTGTGTTGCTGTTCCAGCTGAAAACAGTTCCAAAAGAAACATGAGTGGATACTTGCATCTGCTCTATGAGTCATTCCCAACAGGTATTTTTTTAAAAGCACATCAGTTCTAGACATTCATGGGTAGTATATCCAGTTTGCAGGCTGATGGTGCCACGGGGCAGATGTCCCAGACCTAGCACCCTGGGGAGCCTCTCAAACGTCCAAATCATGCTTCCCATAGCATCCTCTGTGCCTGTGTGACTCCTGGATTTACCTTCCCCAAGATGTTTTTATGTGTATAATTTATTTGGGGGGGAAATAACTGGATTTATTTTCCTAAATAAATTCTAACTTTAGATGGTATGGGTTTATATACTCACATATGTCTTGTTTCTCTCACAAAGACATTAAAAAAGATATGTTAGGTTACCTGATTGGAGGTATGGTAGGGGAGAGAGAGCAAATTATCCTCACTGGAAGGGGATATACAGAAAAGAAAATTTGGTGGTTAAAGCACAAAAACAAAGGGAATGGAAGACAAGCAGGATGAGAAAATCAAAAGATGAACAAGGACAGGAACAAAAAAAAAAAAGAAAAAGGAGAGGGGAAATGAAATCAGTTCCACGCACACTACAAAGCAGGTCTGTCTCTGGAAGGGAATCTGATCTATACGTGAAAACTGATCTATATACGAAAATTGCAAACTATGAGCAGTTCTGCTGCGTTTCCAAACACACACACACACACAATTCCCCGGGGGAGGATTTGCTGGCAGAGGCGGTGTTACTCCGGCTGTAAAATGCTAATCCTCCTGCCGCGGGTGTCCCTGGCAAGCCGTGTCCCCTCCGCCGATCGGGGGTTCCTGCAGGCTGTGAGGCGGCCGGCAGCGCCTCCCGGAGCCCCCCCGCGCCGGGCGGCAGGCAGGGTGGCCAGCCGGGTGCCCTGGCCGATAGCGCGGTATCGGCACAGAGCACGATTCGGCCCCCTGCGCTCCGCAGGGGCAGACACGGGGCGCTCCTTGAGCCGGGAGACAAGCAAAAGCAAGGGCTTTGGTTTGTAGACACAGCCCCCCCCCCACGCCCCACCCCGCAACCCTGCGTTTTTCTCCGTCTTTGCAACGGTTTTGGTGAACTCGGAGAGTCCCCGGGGGGAGCACGCGTGTCCCGCCCGGGGCAGCCCTGTCCACACCCCCACAACAGGCCGAGGGAGAATCCCTTTCCGTGCGTGCATCAGCGGGGCTGACGGCAACAAGCAAGAGACCTGCCCAAACCCCGCAGCCCGAGGGCAGGGGCAGCCCCCCCGGCTGGCACGGCTTGCTTCGGGGCAAGAAGCGGGCTCTGGCTCTAGCTCTGCATTTCATCCCTCTCGCCCGAATATAACCACTTTCCCCCGCGTTCCTAATCGTCTCTCCGTCTGGATCCTGTCCGGATTCTAACTGAGAAACGAAATCACCGTTAATTAGGAGGTGATCACAGGTGGGCCCGGCAAGGACCCCTCCAGGCCAGCAGCGCCGCAGCGTTACCTTGCGGCGATGGGCTCAGGGCACCAGCTGGGGCTCGTTTCTCAAGATGACTTAAGAGGGGAGGAGGAGATATATGGAAGTCAAGGGAGGCCCCTCTCAATCATCTCCAAAAGATTTTTAATAGTGCAACAGGTTAGTAGCTACTCCCCTGTCTTTGTATACAGGTAGGTGCCTGTGACCTATTTTCGTGCACTGGGGAGATAGGAAATTTGCTTGATGTGTCACATGCCCTCATTTGTACTTCTTCCAGGTGGTTTTCCAGGTTTTGTAACTCCTAGGCTGTGAGATCTCCCAATAAGCTTTTAATTTCCTTAAAGGAAGCAGTGATAGTTGGGGGGGGGGGGGGAGGAGTTTGTCTTCCTCAAGCAGACTGTAGGCCCTGGTTTCAAATCCTTAAGATCTATAAGGCTCTTTTATAGCTGCACTGCTCTTGTTTCATTTGGGATCTGACTGGGCGATTCCCACCTCTCCCTCATGCGTAGCAAAAACAAACTTTTTTTTTTAAGCTACCACTTCTTTCAAAAGCAAAAACAAAACAAAAAAAGTGTCAAATGGCTAAGGAAAGAAGCTTGAAAAAAGTGAAGCGCCATTTCTCTGTGCCCCTGCAAAATAGGCCTGCCTCTCTCGGCCTTGGGCTAGCCGCTGGAGAAGCAGCTTGCCTTTCTTTGAGCCCTGCAATACAGACACTGCTCTGTAGCGCCGTCCCCCCTGCCCCCAGTCTGTGTTCACTTGCGGGGGGGTGGAGGGCTTATCTCTTTGCAATGATGGTTGTGATCTGCAATGCAGACGCGCAGAGTCTCCGCATGCCCCGGGGCAGGCTCCGGGTTCCCCTCCATTCTCTGCATTTGGGTGGGGACCGGTGAGGAGGCGGAGGTGGGGAGAAAGAGTGCTAAATGTGGGGGCGGGGGGTGTCTGCCAAGCCCTGTCCAGCTCACCGGGCGGCTCTGCTCAGGCCTTCTGGCCCCGAGGGGGAAACCAGGCTCTTCCTCCCATCCCCCAGCTGGTAGCAAAGGCCTGACCCCCACCGCGGCACCCAGGAGCCAAGTTGGGAAGCAGGGCCTGGTGTCCCTGCCCTCCCCCACTCCCTGAATACCCCCAAAGCCCCTCCTCTCCAATCAACTGACTTTTAACATGACAATGGCCATGACAATCCCTTCTAGCCAAGGCCAGGCTGGGGAGGACATAAAGCATCCCCCCACCTCCGCCTAATGGGGTACCTGCCCGCGGGCTGCCTGCAGCCTCCACCGCCAGCTCGTCGTCTGCTCGGGGCTGGGGGTCCCGGCCCGGCCATGAGCACCCACCTGGCCATGCCGCCCTACCTGCCCTACCCCGGCGCGGTCAGGTATGGGGACTATTACTGGCTCTCTCCAGGGAGCATGGACAGCGTGCCCGCCGAGGAGGCTCCGGCGGCGGACGCCCTCCCCTTCCCCGCGGCAGAGAAGACTCCCAGCCACCCAGGTACGCACCCCGGGGGGAGCGATCGGGCTGCCCTCGGCTGGGGGGGGGTTGTGTCCCTCCCGCCCCGGGGGTGGGGGGCGATGCCGGTGCTGCCGGCGGCTCCCCGCCCCGGCGAGGATGCGACGGGCGCTGCTCCGCCGGCTGCCCCGCGGGAAGCGGCGCCGGGCGCGGCTGCCAGCGGCCCCTGTGTCCAGACGGGACGGGGCAGAGGTGCGAGCAGAGAGGGGTCTCGGTTCCGCTGCCCCGAGGGTGCCTGTGCCCACATCTCTGCGTTGCCTGCGGCTGCGGAGCCCCTGCAAGTCCCCAGGGCACTCGCAATCTTAAATTCTTCCGAGAAGCTGGACCTCGAAGTCTTTGAGTCTCCTCCACCTGACCCTGCTCACCCCAGTTCTCTCTTTTCTCCTCAGATGTCTCTCCGGCTTCCTCCAGCTCTGGGACACTCATCCAGTACACCCCCGACTCTGCCACTAGCCCCACCGCAGAGCGCCCATCTCCCCATCCCTCTTCCCAGAAGGTCAAGGAGGAAGGTGAGGGTGCGATGAAGAAGGGCAAGAGCCGCACAGCCTTCTCCCAGGAGCAGCTGCAAATCCTGCACCAGCGGTTCCAGAGCCAGAAGTACCTCAGCCCCCAGCAGATCCGGGAGCTGGCTGCTGCCCTGGGGCTCACCTACAAACAGGTGAACATCTTGCTCTGAGCAGCTGAGTCACATCCCTGGTGTGAAGTGACCTTGCGAGCAGTTTTTTTTTTGGTGGTTTTCCTTTTTTCTTGGACCCCAGAGATGAGTTTCTTTCGTGGTCTTGTTTATATGCCACTACTTACGTGAGAGAGCAGAGGGTGTGAAAACTTATGACTCAGTCTTCCTCATGTTTGGTTCCAGCACTATCCACCCACTCCGTGCAGGTGTTTGAAAATGCATGCAGAGCAGGGCTATGCAGAGTCAGGTTACTGTTCTGCGTGGACACGTGTTGTCTCTGAACATGAAAAGTCAGATACTCGCACTGCTATGCAAGTTGCCTCTTGGTCAGAGTGGCACCTGGGTCTCTCCCTAGAGAGAGGGTCCTTGTCCCACCAGCTACCCGTGTCTGACTGAAGGAATGACTCACTCCTGAGTCAGCACTGATCTTGGCACAGCAGCGAGATGCTGCTGCTGTACAAGCTGCGTTTCTGCAGTTGTCTTGGCCTGTCTTTCAGGTAGGGTTTTTGATGTTATGAAAGATGCCATGGTGATCTGAAGAGTAAGAGTGTTAGTTTTCAAGTCTCAGCTCCATGATTCTACGGCTACCTGTGTCTGCTGCATATTGTTAGCTGCTGAAATTATGTACAGTATCAGAAGTATCCAAGCAGAAACTGGATTGTAGTAGAAGGCAAAACATCTTTAGGATGTGTAGTAAGCTCTGAGAATGAATTTCTAATGCCCTATGTCCTTTCTCCATCACTTCTAGGTGAAAACATGGTTTCAGAATCAACGGATGAAATTTAAACGTTGCCAGAAGGAGAGCCAGTGGATGGAAAAAGGGGTGTATCTTCCACAGGTGAGAGAATTCCCCCTTCTCCCATCACCACCAGTCACGGTTCCTCCAGTCTGTGGGGAGAAGTGTGTCGTGTCCAACCTGCTAACTCGAACAATGCACAGGGCTCGATATTACCAAGCCAGTTGTATTTCTCATAATAGGGCTTAGAGTGGCATCTATTTTAAGCCTGCTCTGGCACTGAAAGAGCTTTGTTTCCAGTCCACTTATCTCTCAGTTGAAACTAGATGGAAAACAAAATAGCCAAAAAGGGCTGGCAAGGCTACTCATGCTTTTTCTCCCCAGCATGGTGCTCCCAACACGTTGAGTTGGAGATTACTAAGTTAAGATCTTGTTATCTCTGCTATTATTAGTCTATTGCGAGGACAATGAGTATGAAAAAGACACTTTTGTTTGGCATGGGGGGGGGGGGGGGGGGAAGGAGGACCCATCCAAAAGAATGGGCACAGTTGGTGTGGTGCTCTACATTACTGAACAGCCTTCTCTCTCTCCTAGAATGGGTTTCATCAGGCTGCGTACCTGGATATAACCCCCACGTTTCACCAGGGCTTCCCTGTTGGTACCAGCAGAAACCTTCAGGCTGTGACCAACGTGCACCAGACCTACAGCAGTGGCCAGACTTATGGGAATGGGCAGAGCCTGTACTCGTTCGTGGCTGTGGAGGATGAGGGGTTCTTTGGAAAAGGTGGGACAAGCTGCAATACCCAGCAAGCCATGGGTTTATTAAGCCAGCAGATGAACTTCTATCATGCCTACCCTGCCGATATGGATTATGTCAGCTTGCAGTCAGAAGACACCTACGTCTTCCAGAGCACCTCTGACAGTGTCACACCGTTCTCAAGCTCTCCTGTACGGCATCAGTACCAGGCCTCCTGGCATCCCCTGGGGACCCAGAGTGGTTATGAGTCTTAGGTCTAAGTAAGTTTTTCTCTCTTCCCCTGTTTTCTCTCATGGGGTTTCTAGTGTCTTGACTCAGGGATCCAGTTTCTATTCCTTTCTCTTGCCCCTCTTCCCCTACTCCTGTTTTAACCATTGGTGGGTCTTAGCAGCCTGCTGCCTTGGGCTAGTTTTCTGTTTAAAGACACCTGTCTGTTCATAGCTAACCCTTGGCAAGGGTGTTTTGTGTGTAGATAGATGAAACTTCATTCATGGAGGGGAATGTGCAATGCCACAGCCAGAAGCAGCAGAGGTGGTAAAGGTTTGTTTGCTGTCTGAGTCTCACCTTCCTCTGCTGCCTCTTCAGCAGGTGATCTCTGATCCTTGCCCTGTGTGTCTTGCAGCAGAGCTTTGTTGGAGAAGAAAACCCTGTACTTCAGCATATTTCTGCTGGAAATACCCTGTTGTATCCCAGAATCTTTCCTGCTGTCTTGCCTGTTTCTGTTGCTACCTCAGTCAGCTAATTGCTAATAGGTTCTTCATCTGCATCCTCTCCCTCACTGAAAAGCTACATGAGATCATCTGATTTCAAATGACTTGATCCAGTTACTCTCAGCAAATCCTCCTGGAGGGGTCAGCACCTGCCTACCCTTTGCCTGCTGCCCTCCTGTGTATATAGGGCGGTTGAGAGGAGGGGAGGAGCAGAGGAGAGAAAGTAGGGTAGAGTATTGCCCATATCTCACATGGAGACTTTGGTTTCCAAATCTGCTAACTTACTTGTGCCTGTCAGCTCGTTCAGGATGGTGTCTCTGGGACCATCCCCACCCAGTTTAGATCTTGCCTTTCTATACCTCTCTGCTAAGAGGCTGTTGGCTTGTCCCAACCTGCAAATTGCAGCAGAGGGTAGCCCAAAGTGCCATTGTGGGAAGTGTGAGGAGTTGGCTGTGTGTAGTCATCTTTGGAGTGGTGAGAACAGCCTGCTTATCTGTACATGATGGTCCCCTAGCACTTCACAAACACAGCACCGCTGCAGTGCAGCTTTCTCAGGGGTGGAGGCAGGCAGCTAGGTAGTGGACTTGGTTATTTTAAAGGTGATGTTTAATGTCACTTATCCTGGAACCTGGATGTTGGGTGCGGGGAATCCTGTTGGATCCCAGTGGAGTTTTCATCCAAGGGGCTAGAGCAGGATGGTTCCCTGCTCTCTTGTCTCATCCCAGTTTTAAGAGTGTAAGCTAGCAGGATTTTTGTCCCTTCCCCAAGGCTTAGTTGGATCTCTTCCGTATTGTTCTGCTGAAAAGGGCACTGGCTGCCTCATCTGACATAAGTACCCAAGCTCTGGGGGAGGCAAGAAGTTTAAAGAAACCTAGTTAGACAAAATGAGGAAAACACCAATTAAAAATTTGCTTTCTTTTTTAAAAATAACTGAATCATCCTTTCCAGTATGAAGAAACTGGAAGTCAGCTCCAACTGATGTGAAACTGACTTTTTTTACAAGATGTGGAATTGCAGAGTCCAGTCTGCCATTGCCCAAGAATACAAAATGGCATGAGCTGGCAAGAGTAAATAAGATGGTAAAAGCATAAATATTTCTGTGGTAGAGTTTTGTTGTGGTTAGTGCACAATTTTTACTGCAACCTAGTCTTCAAATGTCTGCACAAGGGTTGTATGTTATAGTTAAACTTTCACTGCAAAGGAGGTGAACATTTGCTATTGTTCCAGAATAATTTTTCTTAAAGTGCATTTTCTTGCAGTGATCTCAAGCATGTTTTATGTTATGTGCATGTTGTCTTTTATTACTTTGTTTCTGCTTAATGTTCTTGCAAACTTGTTTGAATTGAAAATAAATTACTTTATTTTAATGTTGAAACAGTGTCGCCAGCTTGCATTGGAACAGCCTGCTCTGAGAACGGTTATTCTGCACAGGTTAGACCAGCAGTACTGAGGAAAAAAGTAACCCTACTGTGTTTCTCCCAGAAGTAGGATCAAGCAACTGTTTAAAAGGAGTAGGTCGCAGAAGTCCCTCACCATTTTTTTTAACATGCAGGTGTGTTGCCTAGTGCAAGGGCGGGGGGTTCCATGGGTAGGCAACTGGACTGCTAGCTGCTGGCTTGCAGTAATGTGCAGCCCCATAACATGCTTGTATTGGTCCTTAAACTGCAATGCTTTGACATAACTATTTAAGTATGAGGGTTGGAGCAAAAGAAAGTGTCTTTTGAGATTGTGTATCTGCCTGCTGCTGCTCCAGAAGACAGAGGACTGGAAGCCCTGCCTCATTGAGGCTGCAGCTCTTGGGCTTCTTGTGCTAACCTCAAATGGCAGCAGAAGTTTGTGTGTAAGTAACTGAATCCTGCCTCCAGCTCTGAAACAAAGACCTATTTCTTTCCCTGCTTTGCCCCGAGACTGCATTTATCTCCTCTTGGCAGCTGGGATTAACCTTTAAAAGGTACTGAAACATGTGAGACAGACATTGGGACTGAAGCAGTGTATCAGCAGCCACCGATTTAGAGACTCAGTGAACCTCTTTCTGCTCAGTGAGAGCTTTGGTTCATCAGAGCCTTGCTTTCCTTATATACCTCTTAGTTTGAACACCCATACAATGTGCATGCAGCCAAGGGCTGCAAGTGTCCATGGACAGCAGCACTGATGGAACAAAGCGGCTGTCTCTGTTCAATGGCTGATGCTACTGCTGTGTCAGCAGAGCCAAGCTCCTGTCAATAGCCATAGTTTAAACTAGCAAAAATGATCTGTTTGGGTTTAAACCCAGGTTCCTTAAACTACAGTATACCACCAAAGCTTTTCATCTGTCTGAAAGGGGTATTTCAACAGGTACTCCCACTGAGCACAATTAGCTAAACTGGCAGCCGGCTGCTGGGGCTCGAACTGCCACAGGTCCTTTGCTGACCAGAACCTGCTTGTGTAGGTGCCAAAGCATGTCCGCTTTCCTTTTGCAATACTGCAATGCTCTGCTTCCTAGGGTGAGGTGGAATATGTGCAGGAAGGAGCGGGAGTGGAGGTTTGAGCCTGTAGAGGAGGAAGAAAGGCTGAGGGTCCCTGTGTGGGTTGCCAACTTTCAACAGTAGAAGAATGTAAATCTGGCCTGGAAGAGGAGGAAATGCCAGGTTCATACGGTTTCCTGTATTACAAAACAGAGATCCTTTCTCATCCTGACTTGAGTCTCATGTCCCAACATCAGTTTGGATGAACTCTGGGTAATGCTCTAGTAGTAGTGTTAATTTCAACAATTCCTGTGAAAAAACAAGGCTGAACCATATACCTATAAAAGTCACAAATACTGCAGCTTCCATTTTTTTAATTTTTTTTTTTTAACTTCCAAACTTAAGCTCTAAAGGAATACACAAGGTATTTGTGTATTGCAGCTCTTTGCAGAATGATTGCAGAGGGTGCTTGCTATAGATTACCTGTGTTGCTTGGGCATGTTTCTCTTCCATGTTTCTGCTACAAGGGTAAAGAGGTAGCCAGAGCTGTGCTGGCAGGTGTCCTCCTGCAGAAACAGATATTGTTGCTAAAATAGCCCTGGGACCGAGATGACTTGCTCTGCATGCTGTGGTTTGTGTTACTGCATTTACCATGGGAACGTTCTGCAGAAATGGAGTGTTCCTTCAGGGGTGTGTTATTCCTCTGGGTGCTCAGCCTGGGTTGCACACAGGCTTGGCAAGCACACGTAGTTGCAGAGCTGGAGTGAACATGAGAAGTGGCTTTTGTTGGAATTTTGGCCGATGGGCTGGAAAGGACTGCTAGTAGATCAGGAAAAGTTTCTAGAAGCTGTGGAATGAATTAGGACTCTGCCTTTCCACAGTGCTGGAGATCTCCTCTGTTACCTTGACATGCCTGGGTCACCTCACCATGTGAAACAGATGCACAGGTAATTGCAGCACCACTACCAAAATGGTGGAGCTGCAGAGAATCCCACCCAAACAGAATAAATTAGATCTAGTACAGGCTGTGTAGACCAGGGTTTATTCTCTAGTTTACTGGGTTCCAGCCTTTGCTGTCCCATAGGCAAAATACCAAGCAAGTAGAGTGGTGCAAGCAACCTCATTCCTTGCTCTCTGTGTCAGCGTGGCCTGCAGCAATATTTTACAAGCTACACATTTCTTCTGAGTGGCCCATGAGCAAGGGCTCACAGCCCCAGTTGTCTCTCCAGTGCAGAAAAAAGGCATGATCTTCGCTTTAACAGGCTCTTCCTTACAGGCATGTGTAAACATTATATTTAGTTATCCAGCTATGCTGCATGACTCAAATGCTGAGCTAACAGGGTTTTGGAAATTTTCGGTAAAGCATTGCCACACATCTCTTGCTTGGCCCGTCATCAGTGGCCAGTGGCCAGCAGCATCTTGGCTGATACTGAGCAGTCAAAAGGTATGAAGAACCCAAAATCATAGCACTGGTCTTTGACAAAAAAAAAAAAAAAAAGTTTTTCCTTTCCTGTGAGGGCCATGTTATCTTCATGCTGTCCAAAATTTTGAAGAGCACCCTCAAGTCATATCTGTGAATCTCTTTCATAACCAGGCTAGAATTAATTTCTCACATTTAATGGAAGTCCATCTGCTTACAGACAGGGTGTGTCTCTAGCAGCTGGGCTGTCTGAATCACTAAATCTTTTACAAATTACAACATCGGGACTGCTGCCTTGGGTGAGTCCCAAGATCCATCCAAGTCATTGTTAGATACTAGGGAAAGACCAGAAGAGAAAGCAAGCCCCCAGTGAACCTCTCTGGCTGGCGGTGGCTGAGGGACTGCCTGCAACAGGAGCTGCATTCCTGCTGTTATTACGGAATGCAGCTCCTGATACAGCAGGCATTAATGAACTCCCTTCCGGGAAGTTTCTTACTTGCCTGTATGAATTGCTGCAGGCTTTTGGTCTCCAGAACCACCTGTGGCAACAAGTTCTGTCTTTGAATGATGGCCTCTGAAAAATTTTGAGTCTATTGAGGAAACTGCAAGATTTGGTAGTGTTTGTTAGCATAGCCTTGCTGAAGGGCAATAGTAGGGAGATCACACGGTTGCTCTTACAGCCAACATCCTTCTGCAAGCCAGTCCCAGAGACTTCACACCAAGATCCTTCCTGTCCTAAAGCATCCCTGAAGGAACAGGACATGACAGGTGACTCTTTTTCCAGAGAATTATTATGTGAGGAGCAGGCACAGACTCAACTTTTCTATCTACAGCAGCCTTTGGTGGGATGGCATGGAAAGGTTCCAGATGATATTCAGGTTAACAGCAGCACTGTCAGCTCCAAAGGAGCTGAAAAAACTCCTCCCACTCATGTGAGAGCCCTCATAACGGCTGCTATTGTAGTCCACCTTCAGATGTTAACCAGCACCTTTCAGTTAAGCTAACTCAATCGATCCCCACCCCTCTGATGGTGCAGTGGTTGCAATAACATGTCTTTCCCAAGCTTAGGCACTTGCTGGGTGTAGGGCATGGGTGTTTGGGCTGTGCTTTAAAATGGATCTCCAAAATGATGTGACTTGCCTCTTACTACACCAGTTGCAGACATCAATTGCCTTCATTTTATGCTCATTTTTTTTAACCATAAACAGCTACTTCATTGCATTAGATAAAACCATTGTCGTCATCAAAGAGTGACAGAAAACCTGTGACTCAGGGAACTGGGGCTCTGTTATTAGATACACTTTGTTACATACATCTGTTTTTAGGTACTTAGACACTTATATAGTATTAAGTTTAGAAATTATGGTACCTCTATGTTTTAGCCAGTCCCAGTATTAAATATTGCTGGGTAGGGGAAATTCTTAAGGTGGGTGATAGTTACTCACCTTGTCCTTTGACTCTCGATATCTGTCATTGCCAGGAGTCATGAAGCTGATCCACTAATAACACAGAAAAATCTCTGTTTATAGTTTCAGAGTCAAATCAGTAATAACAATGGCACATGGTTGCTATGGTTATTTATGTTCATATTGCAATGCTCTATTACAGTGGGGAAAAACACAGAAAAATACATAATCCATCTTAAAAAATATTTTATTATTTGCCAAATTGAATGCACTGTTTGGTTTTCTTGAGGGGAGGCACAGAAAGATGCAGACTAGAACAAAGGGTTTATTTACCATTTTGATGCTTACAAGATCATCTTACCAGCTTTTCTGCAAGCTACTTGTCACATCTCCCTTCACTAGACACTTCACCAATTCTATACCTTGTGGCTCACCTACAGAACTGGTGGTCTAACCATCAGATGGATGCCTAGCATGTGACAATAACTTCTCCAACTTCAGTGAAAGGTATGTGACCAGAACCTCTCCATATAGCCCATGGCTTCATGTGTTATGTATACACAGCTGTACAGTGATATGTATAAATGAGATCCCCAAAGGAATCTGTGCCTCCTCTGAGACAAGTTGCAATAATTTAGAAGATCCAGGGGATAACCTAGGTGGCCAGATCTTGGCCTTGCTATAAGGGAACTTGGTTGTCTGTGCCAATAAAGAAGGGTGTCTGTGTGTGCATGTGTAAGGGCCTATGAATGAAGGGCTGTAAATACATATATGGGCAAACAGGTATCTGCATGTCTGTGTGTCTGTGCATGCTTGCAGGCACATATTTGGATGCCAAAAGAGGTTCTAGCTACATGATACCCCTGAGTTGGAGAGTACATGAATAACAAAGGGAGAGATGAGGATAAGGTTTGATTCCCAGGTGCCCAAGTACCCCACATGCACAGTGCTTAGCAATGATAGAGATGGTGACCAGCAGTGGTGGGGAAAGGAGCCCCCATGGTGGCCGAGTGGTGAAAGTTACAGCCGTCGCCTGTCTTGGTGCCTGGATATTCCACACTGCCAGGACAGCTGTGGTAAAAGTCTACTTTGTGCTGGGCAATGAAGCCCACTGTCTGCTGGACGCTGCAGGTGCCCCCACCTTTGCCAAAGACTCCTCCATCCTCGCTGGTCACGACTGTGTAAACGTTCTGCCCTGCTCCGTAGTGCTGACGTGGGGGAGGCATGGTTTGGATGTTGGTGGCTGCAGTGATCGGGTAGCCCTGGTGGAATTTGGGGTGCACGTCCAGGTAAGTACTTGGCTGGAAGCCACTCTGAAAGGGAAAGACAGTGAGTCAGAACACATAGCTACTCCACTGGTGTCCACAGGCCTGACACGTACTGGGGTTCTGTTCCTTCACATTTCATGTTGTCAGCAGCAATGGCATGGGAGGGCAAGCCCATAGCTCAGGGGCAGATACACAGTCGTGTGTATATATATATATATATATATATATATTTGTATGAGGAAAACATTTTTTCTCTGGAAGCATTTTGGTGGCATAGTCCATTGCTAGGCTGCCTACAGAACATGGAGAGTCGTGCCAAGTCTGTGCCTCTGCACTGAACAAACCAGAAGGCAGGGTAAGTTGCCCCCATGGAGGAAATACATCACAGGACTTATCAGCCCAGATAGAAGGGCCATGTGCTATGTTCTTACTTGCGTGAGGCACTGAGCCCGTTCAGCCCATAGGCTATGCTTCTGGCACCTTTTCAGCTTCATCCTCCGGTTCTGGAACCAAGTCTTCACCTGGGTGGGGAAAGGAGAGCAGAGAAAACATCAGCAAAGGAGAGGGAAGAGCAAATGTTATCAGATTTACAAGCAGCAAAGAGTGACCAGATGGCATAGATATACCGGCAGCAGCAGATAAAGCCCTTTAAGAGCTCCCTGGGGTTGTTGCCAAGGGGAGATGTCTGTCTAGCAGCCTCAGCAGGTGGCTAGTGCATCTGTATGGTGGGGGGAGGGAGCGGCATTATGTCCATGGGACAGTTATTGCTGCGACAAATTGACTAATTTCAATCACGGAGATGAATGACACGTGCAAATTAGACCCACCCAGGTCTCTACAAGCCCCCTGCGCTACAGGGAAACTTCTAAGACACTGTTTTTGCATGCTTGTGAGTGGAGAAGGGAGGGGCTTGCTCCTTGTACCCGGCAGTTCCCAAATTCAAAGCTCCTTGCTGGGGTGAATTCCAGAGCCGTTTCCCCACAGGGCTGTGTCTGCCCTTTGCAGGGATGTGGACTGAAGGAAAGAGCAGATTGTCCCACCCGTCTTGTTCCTGACAGAACCAGTTCAGTGTGTGTGTGTGCGTATGTGTGCACCTACAATGCACATATCACTTTTTTAGTCCCAGGGCATCCAGGCCATCATGCCCAGCTCTGAGATTCAAATTCCAGGCAGATTTTGGACTTGTAACTGCAAGTACTTGTGCCCCATTGCCCAGCCCCCTCTGCTTTAGGAAGGTATCATTTGAGCCAGCACCAGTTCACTACACACAACCTACCTGGAGATAAGCAGAGACCCTGAAGGGCTGCAATGTATGAACCTAGCAGTACCCACATGGAGGGGGGAGCAGGTGTCAAGCAGCCAGGCAGTGTTGAGTGTGGTACTTTATTAGATATTGGACAAGATCAGCCCTGGGAAACGTTAGCAAACGTTAGCTTTCAACATGTTGCAGCCCTGGGATTCAGAGAATTGATGCATGCCAGGGTTTCTGTGAAGTTCACCAGTGCATGGAAAAAGTCTGTGAAGTGCTGTCAAGCCCAGGGTAGAGGCTGTTTGTGGTAAACAACATATTCATCACTGTGTTTGCAATTCTACTACAAGTGTTGGCAACAATACCTTAACTGACCCCTCACTGGGGAGGCCCCGGTGAGGTGCCACTGACTCTCCTGTCCCCCAGAAGAGCTTCTGATCTCTGGGCATGAAAAGGCAGGGCACCGACTGTTAGCTGGCACCTTTGCCTCTACTCTCTGCTGGGGACTCAGCTCTCCATCCTGTCACTGCCTTATGTCAATATTCAGCTGCTGTCTGGC
Organism: Oceanodroma leucorhoa; assembly: GCA_030449065.1. Lineage (NCBI taxonomy): Eukaryota > Metazoa > Chordata > Aves > Procellariiformes > Oceanodroma > Oceanodroma leucorhoa. Next base: position 48,506 of record JASVER010000281.1, read on the forward strand.
AGATACACCATGGGTCAAAGTCTCCGTGTTCACCTGCTTGTAGGTGAGCCCCAGGGCAGTAGCCAGCTCCCGGATCTGCTGGGGGCTGAGGTACTTCTGGCTCTGGAACCGCTGGTGCAGGGTTTGCAGCTGCTCCTTGGAGAAAGCCGTGCGGCTCTTGCCCTTCCTCACCCCCTCCCTGCCATCTTCTCTGCCCTTCTGAGACTTAGCCGTAGGCTGTGGGGATGAGGATGCCGAATGTGGACTGGTGGCTGAATCTGGTGTGAATTGGCTGAAATTCCCAGAACTGGATGAAGCTGGGGATACTTCTAGAAATAAAAAGACAATGGGAAAAGGTATAAGACATAATGCACAGCTGTAGGGTATGAGCATGCTCCCTGCCTGCCGTAGAGCTCTGCCTACCAGACAGGGCGTTTCTTGAAGCAAAGTCTTGTGTCACCCTCCTTCCTTCCTTCATGGATCTGTGAACACAGACAAGCCCACTGACAGCAAGCAGCTTCCCAGCTCAGCCCTCCGGGATGCCCGTCGCTCTCTTTTGCCAGGTGGAAAAGTCAAGACAGGGAGGGGAGAATGGTGCACATCATTGGCTCGCAGTGTTACTATCCTCCTCCAAAGGGGCCTGGTAATATTTTGGTCTCAGTGTGGTGTAAAAAAGCCTGGTCATGACTGCAAGCATAGCTTTGGGTTGGTGACTGGGCTGCCCGAAACTGCCTGCCCACCAATCTCAAGGCACTTCATAGGCAAAGCAACCTCCAACCAGAGTGTATGGTGGGGCAGAGCAGTCGGTGCTTACAATGATGGGGCGGCAGGTGGAGAGCATCAGTCAGGCCTTGGATACTGGCTCACTTCTGATGCCTGTGGCTCCCACCACAGACCATCCCACTGCTGGAAACACATGTATAGATGGAGGGACCTATTTGGCTGAGGAGGCTTCTGGTGAGAGAGGAATGAGAGAGGGAAATTTGACATGGAAGTGGGGAGAGAGAGAGGAAAGGTGGATGTGTGGGACAGGTGAGAAGAGCCAGTAATCCTGTACCAGGGACACGGGGGACAAAATTCAAGAGTGCAGAGGAAGGTGTCCAAGCCCCTTCTCATTTGTCCTGGTACATGTCTTAAAGGGTCTCTGTTGAGGACAAAGTTGAGATAGAGATCTAAAGGAAAAACTTCCTAAGCAGTCTGGGCTACCAGTCTAGACAAAAGCTGCCAAGATGCAAAGTCATTCAGGCTGCCTGAATAGGAAAATGCTAACAAGAGAGATTATCCCAGCACCTTTCTGTCAGATGCCTGGTTGCTGGGGTCTGTGAGAGGCTGAGACCTTCTCGGGCCAGCTCTGACTGAAGGGCTGCGATGCCAGTCTCCCCCCTTTCCCATAACTCCAATGATAACTCTGTCCATCCCTCCTTCCTCCAGCTGCTCCTCTGCAAACCCTTCTGCGTGGTCCATCCCCTCTCCTCCTACTGACATTTCAGGAGAGAGGGGGTGCAGTGAATGGGGCAGTGCCATTTTCAGTACACACCTTCTGACTACTGAGCCCAACCAATAGCTCCCAATCTCCTCTCTAGTCACTCTGAGAGCTGTGACCCTGAAGCCCACTGAGACACCCTCCTCAGCCTCCCGAATGTATGTCCAATGCAAAGTACTGACACCCTTCTGAGGAATGAGCTCCCCTTCCACCTTACCAAACCCTTCTTTCTTCTGCCCTAAGCTGAGGGGCTACTAAGCAATCACTCAAAAGCCTGGAGGTGTTGCTGGGCCTCAGAAAGGTGGACAAGTCTGCGGTATCTTTTCCCTTGTTACCCTCCTGATAAAGGCACACCTGCCTTTGTGATGCATGCCGCTCTAGGGCTGCCTGCTCTTATAGGTTTGCTCGTGGCTATTTCCTATCCCTAGGAGATGATAACCACCCAGAGCATGGGCTGTGTGAAGAGACAGGTGTGTAATGGGGCAGGTTTTTGGTGCTGGGGAGCAGGGCCATGAGGATTACAAAGGAATTCTGCCTACAAGGAGAAAGGGGCTGTCAACAGAAGAGGTGCAAGGGCCTGAGGTGTTATGTGCATGGGGATAGACTGCAGAGCCTGAGAGGAAGCTGAACATCTGTGACCTGGATGCACGAGAAGATAAAATTTTGTGTGGGACCACAGGATGCTTGGCTTCTGCAGGCTGTGCAGTAAAAATCTTATAGGTAGGAAATGAGTACGCTGAGAATGTGGGCTTGGAAAACAGGAAGGTCTTCTCTTTTAGACAGGAACCACAGCAAGACACCGTAAGAGCTAAAGCTCCCACACGTTCCTGCTCGGTCTGTCGTCCCAAATCCCCATGTAATTTACCACCTGCAGCTCGAGCTCAAGACAAAGGCGCTCCCTCTCCCATGAGAAGAGAGTGAAGGAAAGAGGAAGCAAGAAACACAAACAGCAGTGCAACAGACATAAACATGAAAACCTAAGACAGACCCACTCCCACAAGCCCTTGACATCTGTAGGCCTTTGCTTCCACGACTGGGTGCTCTCTGTAGAGAGAGGCACCAGAGGAGAGTGTTTTAAGACGGGTTTTAAGTCTATATGCCAGGCCCACTGGGGCACGAATGAGTCAATCTGCCTGCTGCCTTTGTGGAGCAGGCAGCATGCAGAGAACCTAAGCCTTTCTCCAAACTACATGGCAAGTAGCCACATGCCATGTAGCCGCTAGTCCCTGTGCCTGTAGCTCTCTATAGCATCTGACAGCTTGAAACTGGCACTCCAAAAGCTTGCCCTCCTCCCACCCATTAACCTTACAAGAGCGTTATCCTGCTGACCGTACAATGGGGCTGGGTGAAAACCTGCTTTTGTCAGCTATTCTATTGCCACTGGAGTGGGAGAGGAATGGCAGGAACAGAAAATGTGACTGCGATGAGGCCTGGGACTTCTTTGCAAAGAGGGAAAGGCAAGGCAACAAGAGCACGGAAAGGAGAGGGAAATAGAGAGAGGAAAATGGCAAACTAAAAGAAGCAGAGAGTAACAACGCAGCATTTAAAGGGAGCACATTTCCCCACACAGTGATTCAGAGCATGCCTTGGCTCAAGTTTAATGAGCACATGAAGGGCGCAAGGAGTTTGTAAGGGGATAAGGGATGCCACAAGCAGAGTTACCCTCAGGATTTGTTTCTCTCCATAGCACACATAACAGCATTTGACTAAAAGGAGGCCCAGACATTCCTGCCACGAGAACCATGAACTTCCGTGAGACCATGTTGTCACACTGCTTGTCAGCCTGGAGCACAGACCTGCCAGTGCCTGGACTCTGTCAGGCTCTATTGAGGTTTTGGAAACCGGTTCACAGTCACCAAAGAAAAGTAGCATGGAAATGTGGTGTGACTGCCCAAGGTCACCCATCCTCCTTGCCTACCACATCTCACTTCGCCCAGCTCCCACATTAGGAAACCAAGGCAGGGAGAGAGAAAAATTTGCTCAAGGTCATTAAGCAAGTGGCTGACCTGGGACCACAGGTATCCTGGGGATCAGCTCCAGGATTTAGCTGAAACGCCTTACCTGCTGTCTGCCTCTTCCCTCCTGCCTCCGGAGACTGACTGTCACTGGTGGCTGGCCCAGCCGAAGCGGGGGCATGTCCTGCCTCCCCCGCCGAGTTCCAGTAAAACTCCAGGTACCCCATGCCAGTCCCGCTGGGGTAAGCCTGGCAGGGGGGCAGAGCCAAGTGTGCACACATTGGGAGCAGACGAAGGGGTGGTTCCCCCACCTTCCAACAGATGCCACCTCCACTTGGGGGGCAGGTCTCACCAGCAAGCTGAGGTAGCCCCGAAGTGTGGACAGGGCGTTACCTTTATAGCTGGCTATACCCTGCTTGGGACTGCAATATCCACCATCATCTGCTCCTTGAAGCTCTTTGTCATGTTAAAGAGGCTGATTGGTGGGGTGGGGACAGAGCAGGGTGGAGGGGGGGAGAGAAAGGCACACATGGCATCAGGGCTAAAATATGTCCCCTCTGAATTCTTCCCATTCTGCAGGTTCCTCAGTCACACCTGAGCAGGGGTCTGATCCAGAGCCCCAGGAAACCTCCTCCAGCTTGCTTCTTTGGGCTCAGCTCAAAATCGCCCTGTCACAAAATAATCCCACGTGCACAGATGTCCTGTAGAAGAGAGCTGTTCACTGCATTGGGAGAACAAGCCCCAACCAATCTCCACCACACAAGAGTGGACCGGAGGTAGATCTGGTGCTGAGCTGCACAGTACCATGCCGAGCAAACGCAAGCCCTGGCTCCAGGTTATGGGGAGCGTTCTGAGACCTTTGCTTCATGGCTTTTGTCACATTGACACCCTAGAAGATCCACACACACATGCACACACCTTCCTGACCTGGCAGCATTTCCCACACTCTTGGTGCAGATGTCAGAGATGGAGAAAGGGGGACCTGGGGGCTAGAAACTACATTTTTTTTGAAACTGAGAAGGAATTTCCTTCACACAGGCATTTGAGGGAGACAGCTGAAAATGTGTCTGGCCCATCTTCCACATGTCTGTGCCAGAACAAGCTCAGAAACACTGGACAAGTCACATGCAACACCAGATCTCATTTTGCAGAGCAGACTCAGCTAACAGATTTGCTCCCCCATAGCCTTTCAAAGACATATTTCATTTGCGTAGTCTTGGCTGTGGCCTTTGCCAGGCTGTCCCAGGCTGTCTGGAACAAAGAAGATGAAGTGTTTCCTTTAAGGTAGGGTTAGCTGATGTTTGCTGACGTATGGCCCATCCAAGGGGGACAAGCACTTGCAGAGCTGTTCATTAAATAACTAGAGGTAAGTGAGTGAGCCACAGAATTCAGCTGTGGGCCTGCAGGTTGGTCTGCTCTATGGGCTTGCTCCAGTTTCTTCCCCTCAGGAGGTTTTGCTCTGCCTGTGTTTAGGAAGATTTTAGTAGTTTCATCTCGAGAGACATTGCGAGTCTCTAGCTAATGTCTGTATTTCGCAATGCACAGACATAAGCTGCAGAGTTAATTCAAATATCTCTTCCTAGAACCAGCCCTGCCTTGTCACTAGGACATGTGCATGTCTCATGTCAGAAGCTCAGACCTGAGGGTGCAGATCCACAGAAGTGTAAAATGATTTAATCTGGAGTGTCCCTGCACCCCTCTGCGCCGCATTGCCCCACAGGTGCTTGTCGCTGCCTTCTTCCCAAGCTTGTGCGCGCACCCAGTACCTGCCCAACAGGCCAGAGAGGGGAACCTGCTTGTTGTGAGAGTGTTCAAATATCAGCAGGGAGAAGAAACAGACAGGTGGGGGTGAGCAAGACCATAGGAAATAGGATTTAGATTAGTTTAAAAGGATGTAGAGCTCCACTTTTACCAGCATTTCTGCTGCTGCTCTGTGTCCCATGGCAGGTCCCGGCTTCCCTGCCTGTAGAGCAGAGGCAACTTGGGAGTGTTCTGAGAGCCCTGCATGGGAAGCCAAAAGGAACTTCAGGACTGGCTTGTGAGTGAACCTGAGAATCAATGCAGCTGCTCTTGAGCTATCATGGGCAGACTATTCAACTCACTTGCCACATCTCAGCATGATTCTGCTGCCTTGGGACCATCTACTTTCCCATGAGGTGCAGATTGGAGGGAACTAAGGGCCTGGCTAGGGTCTCTTTAACATGACATTCAGTATTATGTTTTCTGTTTGCATGAAACACTTTTCTATGCCTACAAACTGCAGGGACTGACACCTCTCTGCACGAGAAATGCAGTTTTAAATATGAAATTCACTTGAAAAACTTAAAGCAAAAAAGGGCTTTTGAGCACATCAGCCCCAATAGACTTCCAAGAACATCCTGAATATGGCAATTACTTTGCAACAGCCTCTACATGGTGGTTCTGGCTCATGCCTCACTTCTGAATTATTCCACATTTCAGAGCTGCAGTGCCACAAGAGCTCAGATCATAGTCCTTCATATCTGTCTTCAGCCCCTAGCTAATTAAGCAAAGGGAGAGACACCAATGACATGAGCTGTACAGAGCTTGGGATCCCACTGGGCAGCTCCAGTGACACCAGTCAAGGAGAATGACATGTGTTCCTTCCTATTCTTGTCTGGCCTGGTACCGTATGTTGGTGTTCAAGTTTTCATGGCCTTAGGTGCAGTTAGAAAATGAAAACAAGGTAGTAGACCTGGAGGATATCAACATATCTTCTAAGACTGTTTAATATGAAGACCTGGCGGAAAACATGGCAAAGATTTGGGGTGCTGCCGTTAGTGGCAGTGGGTATCTGTGGCTTCATCATACTTGTTGGGAGCCTTACTGGCTGACGACTTCGCACTTGATCTCCTTGATTTCAGCCACTTCTGAAGGTGTCTGGGATCTTTCTTGCAAAGTGCCCCGAGGCCATAATAAACTAGCATAGTCACCTGCACTACAAAGTCCTGGGAGCAGAGCCACCCGCCCGACTGGAGCAGTGAGTGGGGCAGCACGGAGGGAGTCACCTCCCCGGGGCGGGAGGGGGACTGGGAGGCAGAGGAGCTGAAGGAACCTCAGGCTCACCACCCACGGTTTCAGAGCAGCACCACCTCTCACGGGGCAGCTTATCTCCCCCGCACAGCATGTGACACAGCCTGTGGCGCAGGGAGCAGCTCCCTAAAACCAGCACTGCAGGCAGCTGACAGACGTGGCTTGGCATCAAACCGAGCCAGACCTTGGTTGGTTTGGATCTGTGTTATTCCAGGATGGGCCCAGTTACTCACTATTGTCCCACAGTGATCTCCGTGAGAGCCTTCCCAGGCTCATGCTCTTGGCTCAGAGGGCTTTCTAGTATCTTAACCTTTACCTGCTTTTCTGTACCATGAAGCTGAAAGCACACTCCAACAAAAAGAGGCTAAATTCTTCACAGGCATGTTAGTAACATGATCTTTCATCAACAGCTAAGTCCTTTGCTTTCCCTGAGATGGCACTGAACTGTGCAACAGCACAACAAATTAAACAGTAGCTTGTAATGACCAGGTTTCCTCCATAAAGGCAGCGAGGTAGGAAAACTAGTAGTTAGAGAGATCAGGAGGAAAGAGGAAAAGTCCTAATTCTCTGTTCCCATAACCCCCACGACGTGGTTGTAGCGTATGCTGACTTGCCCAAGATAGTCACAAACTAGTGAGCGCAGCTGCTACTGACAGGGCAACTCCAGTGACATGGAAGGCAGGAGAGGCTGCAAAAACAACCTTGAAAACTAGGCTGGGATTATGGACATCATTCAGAAGATGCACAAGCAGAGCAGAAGATGGTGAACATGCTCATGGAAATGGTTTCTGTAACTAGGTGCTTTCACTGGCACAGTCCATATGGTTGTGACAATCTGATTTTCTTATAACAATCCCTGCCTAGCCATGTTTTGTCGCTGCCCCAATGTCTTCTACACCTTTGGTAGGTGATCTCAGCAAAATCATCCTTCCAGGCAACAGCTTTTGATTTGTTTGTTTGTTGTTTTTTTTTTGCTTCTGCTTTTCACTGTGGTTTTAGGTAATAAGTGACCTTTCAGACCTCTTCATTTGTCACTTGCTGCTTTTTTCTCCTAAAAGAGGAATCAGACAAGGTCAAATGGGAAAGCTCAGATCTGGATGGACCTGACTCTGAGATGTCTGTGTCCTGGCAAAATGTCCCATGACAGCTAATATGCAAACAAGCCTTGACGTGTACAGTGTGGACGTAACAGAGCAAGAACTGAAAGTTAAAGCTGGCAGCATCCTGACTAGGCTCAGATGTTCAGTCACAGCTTGAGCCCTTGTGGCTCACCTCTTGTTGGTGTAGCTCTGCCCAACAGCCTCTTCAGTGAAGATAAAGCTGATGCCACCAATGGGAGTATTGCTACATCTGCATTTGGGCTTAGCTGGCAGAGTTGTGGCAGTTTGGGCTACAACAGTTTAGAAGTCCTTACTGCTGCCACTATACCAGGAGAACGGCAAGTTTCTTGGAGGCTTGGTCTCACCAGACCCCACCTGGGGGGGCACGTGGGGAGCACCTCTTCCCGGAGGGACCTGCGCTTGCAGGCTCCCTTGCTGCTAGCAGCAGGCCAGCACCTGGCAACCCTCCAGAGACTTTCTGGGCCATAAAGTCACTTTCTGCGACTAGTAATACAGGCAAAAAAAGTATGCTTTTAAAAAAAGTATGCTTTTCAGTCCTTGAACTTGTTGAATATGGTTTTGGTTAAGTATTCAAAGATAGCAAGTGCAGTAGTTTAAGAAAAAGGCTTTGACAGTCTTGTTTTATAGTATTTCTCCTTTCTTTGAAGCTTTAAACAAATGCCCTGCTTTGTTTGAAGATTTGCAGGGGTTTTGTGATTGACATTGATAGTAATGGCTTAATCTAAAGACACTTTTAAAAGAAAAAAGTGGAAAAGTAATACAGTTTGAATGATAGGAAGCAAAGTAGCTAAAACATTACCACTCTGTCCCCCTTTTAACCACTTAGTTCAGCGTGTTAATTCTTTATTTGTAACTTGAACTTGAGTTTACTTCTCTTAAAGCACCATATTTTTCTCCAAAGTCTTTTCTTTTTTGGTGATTGATCATTTTCTACATTTTTTCTTTGCTTTGTGTGAGACTGTGCTGTAATCTAGACAGATCCATGTGTTTGCCTGTTCTCACAATGGCCTTGTCCTCCTTGCAAATACTGTTAATGAGTCTGTACCAGAAAAGGAGGGCTTTTTTCCCCCCTAACACATACTGTTTTGCTGTACTGAGCATAGGCGGTGGAAAGGAAAAATCATAAACACGCTGCTTCTTTTTTTTTTAATGCGTGTCATGCTGGGCTGAAAAATTTCTGAAAGAGTTAAAATATATTACCAGTGAGAGGATATAACCAAGTTTCAGTTGGGTAATAAAAAAGAAAAAGGAAAAGGATTCCCCTTCTCTTCTTAGGCTATTCTGTGCCTAGAGCTAAATAGGGTCAGAGCTGGTACTTCACTGTACATAGCAGCCATCCAGAGCCACAAAGTAAGTTAAGACCTATCAGGGCTGGAAGATGTAAGGGGAGCTATGGTAACACCTACCTAAAAAAGACTGGGGGAGTGGCTAGGAAGTCTGCAAACCTTAAATAACATTCATCAGTATTTCCTAGCTGTCTTCCATTTTTCCTTCTGTAAATGTAGTTTAGGAGTCAACTTCCCATATTAAGTGTTTTGGTTCATGAAGGAAGGGAACAGTCTGCAGAAGCCCCTTCTCTTAAACTAAACAGAGTAACAAAAGCCCAACTTATTTTGCTGTGAAAAATTTTTCAGTAAAATCAATAAAAGGTAAAAGTGAAAACCTGTGCCACACACACACACACATATATTTAAATTCTCTCTCTCTCTCTCTCTTTTTTTAAATCTGCCCAGTGGAAAAAAATGTAAGGGCCAAGAAATGAATGGGCTTAGTTTCCAACAAAGCAGTTTAGGACAAACTGTTGATCATTATTATGAGATGGATTTTTCTGCTCGTATATCCTTCCTGAAGTCCTTCACACAGTGAGACTCTCCAGGAGAAGTGTAACCTGACCCTGATGCCAAGACGAAGGTGAAATTAGAAGAAAATAACTCTGCCAGCATTGCCAGCACTCCCACAGTCTCCTGGGTCTCACCTTTAGGATTTTACTTCCCTGATCTGCTAAAAAAATTGCGATGAGAGTAGGCTGAAGAGAAGGCCCTGGAGAGTGTCACCATGTCTGCCACTCTTAGCCTTATTCCAACATCTCTTGACATGTAGTGGATGGTTCCTCTGCTCTCACCAATCGTTCACAAAGCTTTTTCTGTTTACCTTCTATCTCTTGACTTCACGTTTAAAAGGCATCTGTGGTAACTGGCCAAAGCAATTTCTCTGGCTATATGGCTACAAGCTTATGGGCAGTGTGCAAGTACAGCAAATTCTCGGCCAGCCTGATGCTGCTGTGTGTTTCCCACTTCCCAAAGTGCCTGTCCACACAATGTGTGTGCCACCAGCAGAAAGTGGTGCGAGAGTCCAGCATCAGAAATGGAAGATGCGCTTCCCTTCTTCGTTGGTCTTCCTTTCCCTACTCAATGTGCAGTTTGTCTTTGAAGAAAGAAGTTTGTATATAAAGTAACAGCAAGGTTATGCTCCAGGTCTGTCATGACTAACTTCCCTAAGAATAATGGATCTTAACTGTTGTTAATGTTATCTGTGGTATATTTTCTCCCTAAAAAGAAAGAGGATGAGCAATTTTTCTAATACTTACATTTTTTTAGTACTTGAACTGTTTCCCCTTCTCTTTAACAAAAGCTATGAAGATTTTTAATGGTGGTTATTGCCATGGCACCAAGCTCTCTGAGGTCTTGAAATCTCAAATCTTGTTCAACCATTTCATGTAACGCAGAGCATTCTAATCAAAATGTATACATAGAGAAAACACTCTCCCACCACTGGAAACCCCACTTGGTCCTACAGAGATGTGGTCCCTGTGTGACACCCCCCCCGCCAACTTGTTCCTAGGCAAATCTTCCAAAGAATTCCACTTAAGCCCGGTTTGCAAAATTGTGGGTCTCCATGGGCCCCTCTTCCAGCTCAGCTCTCAATACCTGGGAATCCATCCCACTCATCCAGACCTTTGATATTAGGCTTGTGACCAAGATATTTGAGGTAGGCTAGGCTCAAGCTAGGCTTTCCWTCATCCTTTCATGGTTTTCACTCATCCTGCTTCATGAGCAGTGGATCAGTGCACCGTCTCACAAAGGAATGGTGAAAGAGTCCTCAATATCTTGTGAGCATGTGGCACACRAGTAGAGGATGAGCTAGTAGGGAAATCTGCCCACAGAACAAGGGAGGAGGAAGAGGAAACTGCATTGGGACACYTCTGCAGGGGTATAAAATACAGAGAGAGCAGGTGATGGATTTTGGCAGGTGGAAGAAAGTGAGAGGTTTCTCAGTTGCATTAAAKGTAGACAAAAACTGTCTTAAGGGGCTTAGAGGTGCTGGAACATCAAACCTTACAGACTCTTTGACATATCTAAGAGTGGGAGAAGAATGCAGTGTGCTCCTTTTCCAGCCACCCGTTCTGGTATCTGGGATACCACCAGCCCAAATGTGCCAGGAATTAAGTCTCCCCAGACAAACAGAGATAACATAGCAGAGCTCTGATCAAGGGACTGATATCAAAGGAGCAAATCTCTCAGCCCCGGGGATGAATCATCAGAGCAGTTTATTCCAACCTTTTCTCCTCCTTTCAAGTACCAGGTTCAATTGCAGCAACAGCAGCACAAAAGGCTTCGTCATTCTGGGTGCTGCAAAGGCAGGGAAAACACAACCAGGAGGAATGGAATTCACAGGTGATACAAGGCTGGGAGGGTGTTGCAAATACCACAGAGAACAAAGAAGTAATGCAAAAGGAACCTATCTTACTTGGGCAGGGAGGAAGAAGGAAAGATGSGTGCTAGTCATGCACCTGGGGAGAAAGAATCCCAAAGGTAAGTAATCAAAGGGAGATGTCTAGAAAGCACAGCATGGAAAAAAGAAAAAAAAGGACAGGCAAAAGAGTTGCATGTTTGCCAGCTGAGGAATACCAAATTCAAGCAGCAGCAATACTATTTTGCAGGCATGCAAGCACTTGACAAATGTCCATAAAATCTCATTTTCATGGGTGGGGAAACTGAGGCACCACATGGGCTCAGTAAAGGGCCTGTTATTGTGCAGCACCGGCCACACTTGGCTGGGCAGAAACACCAAGTTGTCAATGCAGAAAACTTYTGTCTTAGAGCCAAAGGGCAGTGTTATGTTATGCAGTTTTGGTGAGATTACGCAAAGCAGGTTACATTCTGGTTTGTGTGCCCTGCAAAATGAGGGGGATGAGGAGGAGAGGGAGGTCCCAGGGAAGAGCAGCAGGCACAGGAGTGTTATAAAACACTTGGCAGCTTCTCTCTGCCAAGCGAGTGTCAAACCAGAATTGCAACATCTCCTCTTCTCTGTTTCTCAGCAATCCGTGGATCTAATCTCTGTGTACACTTAGGGGGAGATCTGTTTTGTCCGAAGGCATTCCCGCTGCCAGCTCCACTCAGGTTGCACCTCCCACAAGCAGGTGAGGACAGGTGAAAAGGGCCGAACTGGCAGACACAATGCCAGAGACGGGGCTGTGACGACCGTAAATAAGGTTGTGGGTCACTTCAGCTCCGCCAGTTCTTCGCRGTCACCTCASCCGCGTACCAGCCCACCCGGTAACAGAGACGAACCGGAGGGCCAAGCCAGGTCTGGTCCCCTGCCTCATCACCAGCAGTAACAGTTATGTCGGATGATCCTCCAGCAGGCTTTACCGGGGCATCAGCCACATCATTGCTGGATCTTAATAAACAATGTTGTTAATGGGTCTGCTTCCCCCCGTGAGCTGTGTTAGCTCTGCAGGGCAAACAGGAGCAAGACTGTCAACTCTGTAGAAAAATCRGTTGATCTCTGAAGCCTGTAGCTCTGGCTCAGGTGCACACCAGGAGCCACAGAAGYGCTGCTGAGCCGCAGTCTGGTTTGGGTTGTGGTTTGGAGCTTGGGAGTTTAGGGGGGAGGGAAGGGGTGGCATGTTTTGTGRGRTGGTGGCGTGGCATTCACATTTCAGAGTAGCCCTGTGCTTTGACATGTGAAGATTTACGTCTTTGAGCTATCAGCTGCTCTAAAGAATTGTTACTGATRATTACATTGCAGACGAATCTAAGCTTTGCAAGGAGAACTGGGGAGTGGGGGTGGATGACARCGAYCTATATGGGCTATTTGCTAAGGGTGAGGCCCCTGGGCAACATACATGCTGCTAGTGTGCTGCCACATAACCAGGCATGTTTCCGTGCTGCAGACGGGGTAGCACAAAGTCAGCACCCTCCAGTGAGGCTGCACCTGGCAGCCCGTGTTTCCTGCTGGGTGCTGTGCTCTAGCAGGAATGAGAGGCCTCAGGAGCAAGGAAGCAATTCATGGCCCAAAGGGAATGGGTTTTGGAGAGGTAATGTTAACTGACTGAGAGAGAGTGGGAGGCTGGTGGCCTGTGGAAACCTCCGCAAGAAAAAAAGCAGGAGAGAGTTTTTAAAAGGTTGTGATATTCTTTTGGAACCCAGGGGAAGAAATAGCTTTTACTCGCAGCAGAAGAGGCGTGTGGCAAAAGTGGCCTGAGCTCACCACAGAAAGCAGAGCCCTCAGGTTCCTCCCAGCCCCAGGCTCCGGGGCCTTGCTGGAGCGGTGCCCGAGGAGCTGTGGGCTCAGAGCCAGCTGGGTGGCATGGCCGTGTGGTGAGCTGCAGGGCCGGCACAGCTCGCCCTCCGCCTCCAGCAGCAGCCCTGCCGGCAGCCCCGCCGGGCATTTCCCTCTCCGGCACAGCGGAAGCCATCGTAAGGTGACCTTGCACTAGGGCAGGACTTGAAGTATGCGAGGATGGCGGGAGGAGTCTCCACCGGGCCACGGTCCCTGTGAGACAAGGCTTTGGCTCGGACGTAAGCTCAGCAGGTCCCCGGTGTCCTGCAGAGTTTGAGCTGGGATTAATGCAAGTTTAGTCACTGCCCAGGACAACGTGCCTCAAAGCTCCACACCTTCCCCCAAAGCTTTGTCCACAGGGCTATACAGCTTGAAGAAAACCTGAAGCAGGGGAAGGACAGCAGTATGAAGTGGGGCTTAAAGAATGGCTCTTTAAGGGGAGATGGGGAAGAGCAAAGGGGAAGCAGAAAAGTGGGGAAGAGCAGGGGGAATGGGCTGAAACATCAGGGAAAATACAGAGAATCCCAAAAGTGTGAAGGAGTGTAACACCAGGTCACCCTCAGCTCTGTATACAGGCTGACCCTGCAACACCCGGCACGAGGCAGAAGGAGCTGCAGGAGAAATGGGGCCATCAGAAAGCAGTGGGAAAATGCCACGTGGTAGAAGGAAGGACCAAGTGAGGTTCAGGGGCACAAGAAAGGCCTTGAGGTATGAGAGAGAGCCCAGAGCTGGCCAGGTAACAGAAGCCCATCTCCATCCACACTTTCAGTCTACCCAAGACTGAGAGATGTGAGCCTGGTGAAAGTGGGCAGTGATCACCCCAAAGATGTGTTGGTCCCTAGTTCTGGGCACGCACAAGTAGGTTCAGAGACAGATATATCAGAGAGCCTGTGAAGAGCATGAAGAGCCACTATGAGCTGGAAGGAGGAGAGGAAGTTAGTGAMATTCCAGCTACTTCCAAGGCCCTGGGAGATTATGGAAAGAAGAAGAAGGGCTCTGTTGGTACCAAGGAGCATGCATCATGTTCAGCTTATAGTGACTCCAGTGGTGCTTGTGGGGTTGGAGAAAAAGTCCTGCTCCACCGAATGGAAGGAGAGCCTCCCCACCCTCACTGTGATGTTTCGCCCCTTTTTTTTTTTTGTGGTAGCTGGGCCCCTGATGGAGACAAATAACCTAAGACAGTGTTAGAAAGGAGCATGCGGTCTTTTCAACTCCGGTAATAGAGGCTTCCCCACAGAAAGACACGATCTCAGGTCTCTGGCTGATGCTGGAAGAGAGTTTGGCAGTGCATTGCACTCTTCCTGCAAGTCACCACGTACATCAGAGACGAACCGCAGGCTCGGCAGCAATTTTGTTGCCCCCCTGCCACAGAGACCCCTCAGGGTGTGGTGTGGGGGCTAGGTCATCACTGGAGCTGGGCGAAAACCATGATTCTCTCTGCTGCAAAGCTGGGCATGTGTGCATGGCTGCACGATTACAGGGGTTCAGCTTTTGCCTTACTTTCCCCTGCAGGAGAAAGGAGGATGCAGATCTGCAAGCTGTGATCAGGCCTCCCTAGAGCTGGCTGGGCGTGTGGACACTTTGCACCTTTTCATTACACTACTGGGGAGAATCAGGCRTACYGCATGTGTACAATCAAAGTGCTCACACCCCCAGATCACACATCAGATATGCGGTCATCATGGCTACGCTCCAAAACCTTCCCGGGAGCACCCTGCTTCCCTGACAGCCTGGGAGCAGGGGACACGTCGCCTTTGGCTCCCAGACCTTCCCAGTCACCCGGCACCTCCTGCAGCCCTTTGCACTGGCACCAGGGACAGGACAAGCCCTTTCCTTTGTGCCCCTCTGGCACCACCTTGCCCTTCCATGCCAGGCAACATGAGGGGATGATGAACCACAAGCTGTGCTCTGCCTCCGCAGCGTCCTTTGTGTCGGGGCCCTGCACAAGCAAATACACCCCGTGTCTGTGCATCTGGTGCGCTTCACTCCCTTAAGGCTTCCCACGAACTTTAGATTTTCTCGGTCTCTACTTTTAAAGTGTTGCTAATTCAGCCTGACCCTTTCTTCAGCAGGAGAAAATATACTCTCTCAGCTCAGTTTAGTTAACAAAAGCTTAAGTCCCAGCCAAGGACAAAAAATGAAACTATCTTTTCATGAGACACCACTGTGCACTAAATCTTTGCGAAAGCTTAATTCCTAGCCAGCCCTAGCGTCTGTGCTTTGGCTGCTCTGTCCTCACACACACAGCCAGTCAGGAGGTGGACTTTCCGTACCCAAGGAAAAATGTATCTCTCTGCTTACTTCTACTTCTTTTTTTTCTTCTGTTTTTTTTCTTCTTTTTTTCTTTTTTTTTTGTTTTTGGCTTCAATTACACTTGGAAAAAGAAATCAGAGTTGCTCACAGAGCAAAATTGCCCTAGATGATGTGTTTGGAAACAGTGAAACCTTCTGCTAATACAATGCTTTTAAGTTTTTTTCTGTTGTGACCAAAGCATGATTACAACACACAGGGTTACCTATGAGCTGTGATCAGTGTGAATGTGTCAGAATGAGAAAAAAGTGGTGGAAAGACCCAGGCAATATTTGTCCTTCTGCCTCCAGCAGTGACCATCAACCTGAATGTAGCTCTGCACTTTCATTTGACGATGTCAAGATTTAATTTAGATGGGCACGAACTTCGCTCACCAACTTCCCCAGGGTCATTGTTTTGTTCATGAAAATACCCGGGCGCGAGGAGGGGAAATGGTTTGCCCAAGATGACTGAGCCGGCCAGCAGTGGACTGGAATRCCAGCTTCTCGGCTCAAAGCCCCTGTTCTGACCAGGAGATGGCACTGCCAGCTTTTCTGCCTGAAGCTGGCGAGATTTTTGCACAACCACGCAGCACGGACAGCGGTTCCAGTTCGACCCCTGCGTGCCAACCACCACCCCGTGATAAGCCCTGGGTGATCTACCTTGTTTTGTTTGCTCAACCTTCACCCTGATTGTCCCTTCYTCCAGTGAGGTTGCTCAGGTCAAAAGCCCAGAGAAGAAAACGTACACCGGCACAACATCTTGCTGCACTCAAAATACCCAGCCACCGCTCCTCTCCCTACGTCAGCCCCTTCCCTGTCCCTGTTTTCCCCCGCCTCTCACCTCAGACCTGTCATAGAAGTGCACAGACATTTCAAAGAAGTGCTGTGTCATGTAGTATTGCTGTCTGCTTTTAACCAGCAGGCTCAGCACTGCCCTTGCATATCCAAGACATTTGCAAGCACACTGGTGTTTCTCCACCCTTCTCATCAACTGCTGCCAAGCTCTACTTTATCCACAGGCTAAAGAGGCCCAGAGCACATCGAATCCTGTTTCTAGCTGCTGAAACAAGATTAGCCTTCAGTATATCCCYTACTGCAAATCTGCCTGCATTTTTTTGTTCACTCCCACCACCTCAGTGTGCTTGGCAGCCATCTGTATGTACCCACAGAGCACTGTTGGATGAGCATGAAAGAACTGGTTTGGATGGAGCATGGTGACAAAAAGACAAAGGCTGCTGAGTGACAGCAAGCGCTGAGCTGGACGTTCTTGGAGGATATAGGCTAGAGTTTATTTACCTCCTCTGCCTCGCAGCTGCCTGCTCCCAATCCACCTTGTAGTCATGATCCCATGACTAAAAAGTGGGGTCTCCTACTGAGACACCTAATACCTAGCTAACACTACCTGGTAGCGCTCCACCTCGCTTCGTTCAGCTCCCCTCACAGCCACGCTGCTTTCAAGGATTCTCCCATATGAGGTCTTTTCAATCACTTYTGCCTTCAGAGACCTGACCACTCTTCACTGCTTACTTCTTCCCTCTCCTTATCACACACAGCTTCCTCCTGTCTCCTGCTTTAACTGCTAGATGTGCTGCCGGCAAGTGACATGCTCTGGGCATATGATAATCCTCYTGGCTAGTTCACTACAGTGACCACCTCCTGCCTGCTCTAGGACTCCCTTCTGGAGTCACTCCCTGTTTCTGCCCGGCCTTCTGCTGCATCATCTCTCAGTGCTTCACTCTATTCCCTCCTTCCTTGGCTTCCTCTTGCTCTGTTCCCTAAACATCACCTTCAATTTCAGTTCAACCTCGCCCCTGCTCCACCAGCTCTTGCTGCCTCTCTGAGCCTGATGTATTCTTTTGACTGCTTTGAGACAGCGGAAAGTGCTCGCTGGGCTTTGGGAATGCATTGTCCTTCAGCATGGACAGCCTCCCTTTGGTCCACGTTCACCTAACAGCAGGGAAGGAAGGTAGGCAACTGTTTGCATGTCCCAGAAATCTGTCGTTCCAGTTGTGCCATCGGTCACTCCTCCACTGATTTGCAGCATCAGAGAGTTGTGAAAAGGCAGTGACACAGCAGCAGCAGCCATTTGCCCTGGCCTAACGTCTTGGTGGGTACAGGGAGATGAGGAATGAAAGGCAGCATCTTCAAACCATTTTGTTGTGCAGGGAGTCTGGGAATTTTGGGCAAAAGCTATCCTGGCTAAGGAAGGAGTTTCACAATGGATTCAAATGCAAAAAGCATGTATGCAAGAGGTGGAAAAAAAGGATAGGCTATGGAGAGGGAGGACAGAAGCACTGCTTGGGTACTGAAGGACAAAATCAGAACAGCCCCTCAGAGCCCAGCTGGAGCAAAAACTTGCGTGACAAGAGGTAACAAGAGGGATTCTGTAATTATCCTAGCAGCCAGTCCAGGGAAAATACAGGTCTGCTGAGGAATGGGGGACAAACTAGTGATGGATGCCTCAGCCTTAGAAGAGGCTGATGTACTCAAAGCCTTCCTTGCAACAGTCTGTAGAAGCAAAGCCTGCTCCCGGATCTCCAAACATCTCATAATGGTTTGGAAATTTGAGGGACAGCCAGGAGTGGGGCAGCACAGGCTCGGTACTACTTAGAGAGCCTGGATATATCACAATGCATGGGACTGGATAGGATACACTTCAAAGGTGCTGGGATACATCTGAAGCTGCTGAAAGAATTGCCTGATGTGATTATGAGGCTGCAGTCATCTGCCATCCCTGACAGCTGAAAAAAGGGCAACACTGTGCCCAACTGTACGGAAAGCAAGCAGGATGACTTGGGGAATTCCAGACCAGCCATCCTTACGTCAGCAGCACGCCCTCCTGGCACCCAGTGCCAAATGTGCGAAGGACAAGGATGTAATCAGAAAAGGTTGATACTGGTTTACCAAGGGAAAACTGACTGCCTTTTAAAATGAAAGGACCGGCTATATGGATTAGGGGAGAGTGGTTGATATAATATACTTTGGAGTTACGCTGTAAGTACTGTCTCCCACAGCATACTCCTTTGGAAGGAGGAGGAGGTATGGCAGCAAACCACTGCTCAGCATACTGGCAAATGGGAAGATGTAAAATATCCAGTGATGGAGAATGACACCACCAGTAAACTAGCTCTTCCTCATTTCATGTGGGTGTCCTGGCAACGCGACATTGCCCAGAGAGTGCCCTGGGCAACCCATCACACTCTTCAACACCCTGACACAGGGTAGAATACAGCAGAATGACGAAGCACAGCACCTACACCAGCTGATTGTCCATTTAAATATTCTGTAGCGCTGAAGGTTGAACTGGAGGCAGAGGAAAAGCTAGATAGACTATACAAAGCCATAACCAACTGACCAAGTATTAGCAGATTTCCCCCAACCTTGTCATGAGCAATATTTGGAAATGGAAGAAGCTTCCCACATCTATTGCCACCACATACTTTTGATGTTCTGCTGATGTACATCCACTAAATGTTGTTTTTCTTGAGCATGTAATTTGTAGGGATGCATTCGTCCATGAAACATTTGGCAGCTGCATGAGGCCAGAGGGCACGTCAATGGAGAATTCATAACCAGGGAGACAGAGTGAGGAAGAAAGGCTTCACACTAGCTTCAGCCCATGCATAATGGTCACGGGCTATTCCTTAAGAAAAATCCAACAGTGCATCTATCTAGGCACAAGCTGCTGGGCCCGCTAGCCTGTTCTGGTACAGTGATGGCCGTGGTGGGGCAGCCAGCAGGATGCTTCAGTGCAGAAGGCAGGAACTAAGATAGCAGGTCATACAGGTTGACTACCATTTTTCTGTGTCCTGGGGTGTGGGACAGGCTAGAGCAATCCTAGAAGAGGTGGGTCAGACACTGTGAGGTAGAAGGGCGAAGGGCAGCATGCCAATATCTGCAGGTTAGTATGGATCTGGCATGGCTGGAGAGGGGACCCCATAGTAGCTCCTGGTCCATTTTCTGACCCACGTGACAGGGTGCCTCAGAGAATAAGGCACTGTTTGTTTCCTTACAGCAAAGAAACCCTGTGCTTAGATTTCTGTCCTAGTCCACTGAGAATGAGGAGCTGGCATCAAAGGCACAAGCGGGAAATACGGAGATGAGGGAGCTTATGGCTCCCAGTTCTAGGGTGATCAAGCTAGAATGGAAAACCCCAGGGAGCAGGACTATTTTGGAGGAACATTTGATTTTAAAAGGCAAATAGGGAGAAGAAGACAGAGCAGGGGGACGTCCACAGTCTTCCCCAGTGTTGAGACCTCCCCACAATTCACTCATAAAAGCCCATCACCTGTCCCTCTTAAGCTTCCCTTCCAGAAACACCATTTTTCTTCATGATCCGCACAGATCTAGCTGCTAAAAACTCACGTCCAGTCCCTCCTCACCCCGTGAGACTCTGCTCCCTCTCTGCCCATGAGACTACTGGTCACACCACAGCCACCTACACATTGAACCCTAACAGTGCAGCGTTGGCACTGAGGCTGGGAGGGATGGCAACGGGCCACATGCAGCTGGCCTTTGTGTCCTTCAGGGTGATTGATTCCTCTGTTGTCTCGTTCGCCTCCTCGAAGAGGACATTGGCACCTCTCAGTCTCCAGAGTTCTGTAAGAAAAGAGATAAAAACGGTTCTGAGAGTTTCATACCTGTCTGTCAAGGTTCCAGTGTGGATCAAGGGGGCAGATAGGGGGACATAATTTCAGATGATGTTATTTCAAAATCTGGCAGAGAGAGAAAGTCTGGTTTAAACACAGAAACATCTACCCCAACTACCTTGGCCTGCACTTTTAATGCCCTACCTTGAGCAAGTAATCAAGCACACTGTATGTGTGCAACCAAAGTGTTCACACCCACAAATCATACATCAGGGTTTTTTTATCTCAGAAGAAAGACTCGGCCCCGAATATGAGTGTACACTGGGTTTTGCAGTGTTGGTGGGAAGCCACTTCAAACATGGTTATCATGGCTACGCTCCAAAACCTTCCCGGGAGCACCCAGTTCTGAGAACCTGGGAGCAGGGGACACGTCGCCTTTGGCTCCCAGACCTTCCCAGTCACCCGGCACCTCCTGCAGCCCTTTGCACTGGCACCAGGGACAGGACA
>JASVER010000281.1:69686-80788 GCA_030449065.1 Oceanodroma leucorhoa
GTGTCTGTGCTTTGGCTGCTCTGTCCTCACACACACAGCCAGTCAGGAGGTGGACTTTCCGTACCCAAGGAAAAATGTATCTCTCTGTTTACTTCTTCTTCTTTTCTTTTCTTCTTCTTCTTTTTTTCTTTTTTTTGTTTTTGGCTTCAATTACACTTGGAAAAAGAAATCAGACTTGCTCACAGAGCAAAATTGCCCTAGACGATGTGTTTGGAAACAGTGAAACCTTCCGCTGATACAATGCTTTTAACTTTTTTTTCTGTTGTGACCAAAGCATGATTACAACACACAGGGTTACCTATGAGCTGTGATCAGTGTGAATGTTAGTCTTGTGTCAGAACGAGAAAAAAGTCAAACAGTAAAGGTGGTGTGATGCTGCTCATCACTCCCAAAAGGTTTTGTCTGTGGCATGAAATAAGGAAGCTGGAAAGCATTTCTTTCAACGCTTCTGCACTGACAGTTTTTCTGAGATGGATGAACCTCCGCAGATTTCAGTGCAGTGGTGGTATCTGTCCACACGGCTTTGCTGACATTTGTCTTGGCCGGTGCTGCTTGTCAGGGTCTGGTCTTGCATTACCTAATGCAGTTAGGGCGATGCCTTTGTGGAAAGGCTGCTTCTGATACGCTCCTCTGCTAACTTCAGTCTGGATGAGCCAGCTGTGTTTTGCTGCCCATCACTTTTCCTTGGCTGTGGCACTTAATAGGCATTTTTAATGCCCTCCTTCAAGCAAGCAGAACCCCAAATTTGTGGAGCAAGAGGCGAGGTCCCACTGCTCGGGTGGTTGTGGCTCTGAAATAGCGTTGTGTTTCAGCTGCAAAGGTTCTCATGGGCATTCACAGTGGAGAGGACAGCGGTATTTCCCTTTCCCGCAAGAACCAATGACCTCTTGCCTGTGAGTCGTAAGCTACCAGAGTGCTATGAGGCTCCATGTTATTTGGCATGCAGCTCAGGGGCCTGTACTTTCGTGCTGTGATTGTCGCCTTTCTACCGCTCATTTTCTTCGGTCTTTCTCTTCCTCACTCTCTCACCTGCTTCTGCCAAAGTTCATACTCCTCTCTCTCAGGCCCTGTTCTTCCTTCACACACTTCTGAATGTCTCACCTTCCTTCCAGGTCTTGGGGATGTTTTAGCTTGCATCTCCTTCTGCCTTTCCTTGGAGGTCAGCAACCCACCGTTCTCTTTTTACTTTCAGTACATCCTAATAATCTTCACTGTTTCCCTTCTGTATTCAGCCTCCTACGGGCTCTTCCATACACTGTAAACTTCTCCAGCCACACTGCTGCATACATACCCCTCCACACCTTCACCATTGCTCCCAGCTTTCATCCTCTCCTGGCTCTGCATCCCTATGCTTTCCTCAGTGGTAAATTATTCTGGTGACTCTGTCCTAAAACTTGTGGACTCTTTAGGTCATCGACTTGCATCATAGACTAGACTCAAAGCAGAGCTATGAGGTTAAGACATGTCACTGAGAGCTTTGATCCATATCAGAGAGAGCACTTTGAAAGAAATAAACAAAGCAGAGGGGAACGAAGATAGTCCAGACCCCAAAGTATTTAATGTATGAATACAAGTTAAAAACAAGTCTGGGTGACAATAGCAGTTGGTGACAGGAATACAAAGGAAGCAATAAACATCTGAGCACTTGATGGCAAATTTGTTCATGATGGAGAAGAGAAGAAGATGGGATGAAATAGAGACCAGAGCAGAGATGAAAGACTGGGTGATGTTTGATCAGGTTGATCATTGCATGGATGACCTGCAATGTCCCACACTGCATGCCACGGTGACTGGTGCACCAATGTGACGGCCTTACACAAATCCATGTGACCATTTGCTAAACAAAAAACGGTTGTGCAACACAAGCAGAAAACAGACTTAGCAGGTCAGTCATGTGTCTATCAGACATGCTGAAGCTGTGTCTCATGGAGAAGGAAAAGACAATTCTTGTAAACACTGTGTATTTCAGTGCGGGATAGCATAGAAACAAGGTTTACCCCAGCAAGTGAATCGTTTCAGAAGTTACACAGCCTGCCTCCACTAGATATGGCAGACTTTCAAGTAGCACCAGTTAAACTGTGTTAGCAATATATTTTAGGAAACAAAATAATTTTCTTTCCTACTCTAAGCAAGCCTAATCTCCCTGAGTGCTGTCTCCTCCCAGCAGCATACTACGAAGACAACTGTCTCTTGTCTGGTATCTCACATTGTAAAGACAGGGCCAGGCTAAAGCATAAGCATGACAGACCAGGGCCATGTACCCCAGGTTTTCCAGTAAGCGTCTCATGTGTCTTCAAAGAGTCCTTTTCAAAGTGAAGAATCCTTAGAACCGTGTCCTTGGTCTGGTCTGCAGAAAGCCTGGAAAAAAAAMCAGTCAGAGGTGTGTGAATTTTCTGTGCAACTCAATGTGTGTTTGATCGACCTCCTGGCAGGACCTTTCTCATTAAGTGTACAGCAGRAGAAAAGGTGGTAGTGAGTCACCTCCTGCTGCCGCTCCACCGTGGCCCCACCACAGTGGCGTCAGCAGAGTGTCCACACCTTCCTTCCTCTCAAACGAAACCCATCAAACCGATCCCCCATCAAACTAGCGAATGTCCCTCCTTTGAGGGCTACTCTTTGAGGGCTACTTAGCAGCTTTGCTTGGAAGTAAGACTGCAGCACTGCTTGGACTCTCACTYGGCTGCCTTCCCAAAGGAGGTGCATCCCCATGATCTCCCCAGCTACTGAGGTGTCTGGAACTTAAAAAGTYCAGCACAAAATCAGACATAAAGATTTGTGCACAGGGCACGCAGCAGTGARATTTACCTCCGATAAAATGTTTTTTCRCATTTCTTCTCACAGAAATTAACTGCTTTTCTTGTCTGCTACACAAATATGTTAATCAGAAATAACACATGCAAAAAGCGACAAATGTTGGCAGTGATGTTGTGACACTCTCTATCATGCTCCAGCCTGTAAAATGGCACTGAAAACCTTGATGTGGTTGATGTCACTCGTGACTCTTGGGGATCTTCTCTTGTCCACTTAGCAGTGGTTTCTCTCCTAGAAGGGTTCTCCAGTGATCTAGTTACTCATACACAACCCTTCTGGTTCCACGGACACATCAAGACTTTCCATGCCATCTGGGATTTTTCTGGTGGTAACACCTCTGCCAGCCGCTGCCCAGRTGGAAATGCACTGGAATAGAGATGGAATCCAGGGTGGTCCTGACCTGGCATGAACTCCACCTCTGCCCRTAATGTGACATCTGAGAAGGTGCTGAGAAACTCACAGGTTTTGTAATGTTGGCTGTTGGGCAAAGAGAGGGGAAGTGGCAAAGGGAGGGGGGTTCCTCCRAGACTCATTCTGATCAAATTTTCACTTCCGTCATTATCACAGTCTCCTTTTGTACTCCCTTGCTGCCTTCCTCCCTTCCATTTCAGGTCCAGTTAGGGATGGGTTGCAGAGACTTGGGCTGTTCTGCTTTCCACCAGCTCCRAGTATACCCAAGAGGTAATGTGGGGATATTAGCAGGAAAAAAGCCTGCTGCAGCTATATCTCACACACTGCTCTGGGGGCTAGCTTGATTTTCAGAGGTCTGTGCAATGCTTTGAAGGTCTCCGCAGGGCCACTTGCACACAGTAAGCCAGAAGAAAGTTCTGAGGGTAGTCTCAAAGACATATCTGTCCAGCTATCTCTGCCACTCCTGCCACCCCTCTCAGAGYTGAATGACATTTTTGTRGGGGATTGTCGTGGCAGTAAGAACGGCCTACATGCTCTTTTGAATGTGATCAACAGTTTCAACTGAAAACCACCCATCTCCAAGCATTCAAACCATTTAATTGCAAACAGCTTTTCCTTTTGAAACTTCCTTACAATTTTCAGAAATAAAAAATAACCGCATCTAAAACACTCATTCCCCAACCAAAAGTTTATCATCATCACAAAAACTACATAAAACATTCATTTAGGGCTCAGTGAGTCATGTGCTTTGGCCCTGAATGATTTCGCTCTCCAGTTCCCATTTTGACAAGAAAACAGAAATGGTAGAGTTAAGTTTGACCTGGACGTGCTTATGAGTTTGGATGGCTGGGCTTTATTTTTTKCAGCTCAGCCACAGAGCTGAAAAACAATCGCACAGAGCGTAGCCCAGAGCGCTCCCCAGCTCTGAGGCTGGCTGCATCGCACGCTGCAAAGCCCAGGCTCGGGCTGGGAACACGCAGCAGTCRGTAATGTCGGGTGTCAGGAAGCCTGTATCGGCTCTGGGCTTTTTCAGACTTTACATTACGCCCTGCTGTTTCCTGGTTACTTTGTGCAGCCTGCCAGCTCTGGGGTTCTGTTAGCCTGAGCCTTCCCCTACAGGACTTGGGGTTCTGTCACCTTTTCCTTCCTCTCACTTCCCTCCATCCTCTGCCTCTGAAGGATATTTTATCATCTCCTTACTTCTTGATGAACTGTTTGCATCGGTTCTGCCTGTGAAACACAGGTACAGCCTGCTTGGGCTTGTAAGATGTCTGTAGGACGAGAAAAGGAGTGCGCTAGGACAAGAGCTCGTTGCCCGATGGCAATAGGTGAGTGCTCAGTACTCTCCAGGCAAGAGCACCCCACAGACTGCCAGGGGGTCAGGAATGCCACAGCCGCCGGGGTGAGGGAGCAGCTCCYGGGSACTGGCCTCTCWCCGGGCAGGGGGGTTTCCTCTTCACCACCCTGCTCCTTTCAGGCACCCGGTACCAAGGGTACACAGACAAGATTTCCGAGGAGGACATCAAGGTCACTTGCCAGACAGAGGGAGCAAAGCATCATTCACAGGGGGAAGGGCTCCCTCTTCACCCTTGTGGCAGAGAAGTTGAGGACCACTCTCAGAAGAGGGTAGGGGCAGAAGTCCTGGGCGTTTTAGCTCTGGGCAGGATTCCTAACCTCCAGCTGCTTCCCTCTCCCCTCYGCTTACCGAGAAATACTGGGAAAGTATTTAGATGCAAACAAAAGGATTTGGGCAAACAAGAGCCAGAGAAGCACATCTTTTTAGTTTAAAAACTCCTACGGAATAGTAGTAAGGGAATTTATTAAGGTGATATGCATGGAGGCTGAGAGAAAYGGTCATTTCCACTRGAATAAAACAGCAAATCCAGGGTGCTGGGAYAGCCAGAAAGGTTGCAGGGCAGAAGTTGTGAACGTTCCAGGATGGCAGTCCCAGGCTGTGAAAAAGGAGTAAGAAACAGAAGACCTACAGGGTAAAAGCCAAACCAGATACTTAGTTCTATAGCTTTTATTTTAAAAAAGAGGGAACAACCACATTAATAAGCATATAAAACCCATCCAAAATATTCACAATGCTGTTACACAAAAAAAAAAMMCAARGAGATACCATGTGAGAAAGACCTAYGCATTTCAGTCCAAGCCAACACACATTTCTGATGCAAGGTATGGAATGCTTTTATGCACAGYTGTAAGGGGAATTTCCTAACATACAGATGCCCATATAGCAATTTCATGTCCGGAAGTGCCAGAGGGTTAAAGGAAGGGCACAAAAATCTGTATAACTGAACCAAAACATGAAAGTTGGGAAAGAAGTCATATATAATAATTCTGAGAATATCTGGCACAGAAGCCTGATAGAGAGCTAGGGAAAMCTGGATGTAATAGGATTGCATTGTGCAAAGCTGGAGTATTTCAAATGAAGTCACAGGAAGTATTTCACAGCAGCARATTTTACTGATGGTTGCAACTGTTTCTCATGAGGGAAGGTAGAAATGTCAATCACGCTCYAGTTACTGACAACGGCAGAGACATGCCCCCAGAATATACATCAATGGGAACTTCTCTGACCTGCTCTGAAGCAGTATGTTGTCAAGAAAGCTTGGGCTATCCATGCTACGACAATTTTGCCGTCMCTCCTGCCTTTCTGAGCCTTTCTTCCTTTTACCCACCTCGGAATCTGTGGGCCTGCCTCTTTTCCAGGACATCCAGCAATGAACTCCAGCGTGAGTTTGCAGGTGGATGTGAGTCTGATCAAGTCCAAAAACGCACATGATCTTAGAGCAGGAGTTTAAATGGACCTACCCCTGTTCTACCTTTATGGAGCTTGTGCAGGTCTGGACAGACGTGGGCCTGGAGCCTCTCCTGACAGAGCACTGCAGTCAGTGAAGCAAAGCTCCCACCCCTTGACTGCAAGTATACCAGAGGTGCCACTTTTTGCCTTCCTGAACTGAACYGTGCTACCTTGGCAGCAAGGGCAGGTCTATACATACTCTCCATCGCCTAGCAGCGTGGCAAGTAGAAGACCAATATTTACTGACTACAATTACTGTCTGTCGCATCCCTTTTAACAGAGGCACTGTTACAGAGCTGTACACATCTACACAGCATCCTGCACACTGGTGAGCATCACAACAACATGCGGATCTTCCAGAGAGGACACATGGGGGAAAAACATTGGGCCTGCAGCCAGCCAGTGGACTCGGCACTACAGACCTTTCACACTGCTAAGCTAGCAAGTTCCAGTAGCTCTGGTCTCCAGTCCTGCACCTCTACCTTTGTGAACTTACACATGCCATAACTGACCACGCGTGTGTCCAGAAGGGTCATGCTACATGCCTCTGTCTAATTTATAAGAACAATTGCTAAGAAAATAAATACAGCTTTGGAAAATAATTGTTATCCTCCCACACCTTTAAGTAACAATCTGCAAATTTCAGACTTTCTGACCTACTAGAATACAGCAGAGAAGCAAAAAAAAAAAAAAAAAAAAATCAAGAGAAGGCAGGAAAAGTTACTTTCTGGTTTGCAACCACCACCCTCAATCATCCCATACAATGCTTAACCACGATTGAAAATATAAACTAACAACACCCACTTGCTGCAATACCACACTTTCCAATCAACACCCGGGAACAATATTTAAAATTGCCACCCAAAAAATCCCAAATAACAGAGATTTTGGTGGACAAACAAACATACCTCTTCTCACTACTACGCAATTCTTGGAGTTTCTTTCCAGAGGGCACAAATAACTTAAAGGTGACGTGCCTAATTGGCTCTGTTGTACMTACCATCCAAAATGCCCAGTCTCCTGTTTAGTATCACATTTCTCCTTTACAGTCTTATTGCACCTCAACTCTACAGCATCTTCTGTTAGAATAGCTATTTCTCTTAAACATCTTCAATTTCATTAGCTGTACATTTTTGTACACCATTAAAAAATAAATATTTACAAAGTGACATACAAATAAATAAACTTAAGTAAAAGTATGCTTTCAGTCTGTCTATACAAAAAAATAAAAGAGCAGGAAAAAATATGCATGTAACTTGGTCCCCTTTTTCCTGAGGCTGAAAAAAAGTGCACACTGGATAAGAAAAAGCAAGGAGATGGCTTTTTGGTAGGTTTGTTAGATTCCAGCGTAACACTGCACACGCACACACATACAGAGTAGACTCAAAGGGCCGGGGACTTGTTTAGTGGGTCACTTCAACTCACTACAAAAATAGTAATTAGATTCAAATACGYAACGGTCACTGCGTGCATAAGTATGTTAATCCCAAATAGCAATTATAGGTGAGAAAAGCAAAAATATTGCCARCTTTTCTCTGTTCTCCTGATGTTTGTGACAGGGAAGATGAGACTATTTTTGCAAGCGCCAGGTGCCTTCCAGTACTTGAAAACRGGATCACCCATATCAGATTCGCTGAATGCTGGTAAGCCTGGCAGAATGGGTGAGTATGTGGGTGCAAAGAAGAAAAYAGCAGCAATTGAGAGGGGGAAAAAAATGTCCCAGTTCTCATGGTTTTCTTTGCTCATTCCTTTAATGACTCTTTAAGCATGTAAGAGACGAAGAAGGGGTGTGTCATGAATCTTAGGCAACTTCTTTGTCAGGTTGTATACTGTCCAGCTCCACCGCGGGGTTCGTCTTTACAGGCGATGTGGGGCTGGCTTCCGCTCGTCCTTCAAAGCCCCTGGAGATGTCTTCAAAAGTCCTGCCCTTGGTCTCCGGCACTTTGAAGAAWGTGAAGACAAAGAAGATGACCAGGAAAACAAGGAAGATGAGGAAGACATAGGAGCCACATAGTTTCTGCAGGRAGGACAAAAAGCAGGAGGTTTTAATTTGAAAAGCTCATACACCTAAATGCAAGGTCATWTGCTGTTGAGAGGTCAAAATTCTAACACCTTTCTCCAACAATGCCCTTACTGACTTTTTCCTCAACACAGCATTTTTCAAAATGAAATCAGGTTCCTGTGGGCTTCTGAAATGCTTTAATGTTCCTGAGAGCGACCAAAATTGAAGCTTTTAAAGGGAAAGCCTTGATGTGCTAATTAAGATGGCTCTTCCATCTTGTAGTTGTAGCTACAAGCAGTTAAGACAGCAGAATACAAGGTGAGCCACAACACTCTTAACCTGCAGGAACAACTTCAAGGAGAGATCAGGTTGTTAAGGGTCATACAGTCATGTTTTGAAGTCTCCCAGGATGGAGATTCTACAACCCCTCTGGACACCTATTCCAATGCTGCAGCACTCTCACAGTGCTTTGCAAACTGGGCCCTTACCTCTGCATAGGGGAAGAGCATTCCCACCAAGAAGTTAGAGGTCCAGTTGGAACAACCAGCCACTGCCATGGCTGCAGGACGTGGGCCCTGGCTGAAGAGTTCTGCYACAATGAACCAGGGGATAGGGCCAGGGCCAATCTCAAAAAGAGCCACAAAGCCAAAAGTGGCAACAATGCTGATGTATCTGATCCACTCCACAATGTCCTGCAAGGGAACAAAACATGACCAGATGCAATTTGAGGCAAACAGGGCACAGCACAATGCCGTCTCCAGTGTCACAACTTTCTCAGCTGCGCTGTGAACACTGCGGCACGGTCTCCGCAGTTCGGAAGTTGTGCTCTCCACTGCATACTCTGCTCTAGCCCCAGCTGTACCTGCCTACAGGGCAGAGTTGCAGGGCAAGGCAGATGCACAGTCTTATAGGTCCCCTGCTGGGGTCAGCCTGGACAAAACACCGATCACTCACCTTCAGAGCTAAAGCAACCGTCATAAGGACAGCACACACAGCCATGCCACCCAGACCAACTAAATGGAGGGTCCTGCGCCCTGCACGCTCCACCAGGAACAGCTGGAACATGGCAGAAGGAGAAAGAAAATCCATGACTTTCGCAGCAAGAGCAGAAAAGGCCCCCTTGCTCAGCGTGCCCTGCACCTCTCTCTTTTATCTGCCTGTAGCCCTCAGTGCCAGTGGTGATCTCAGGATGCCACGTCACCAGGYTGCTCCATCCTTGGCACAAGTTTCTCCTCTCTGGTTCTTGCTACTGGCTTCTCTCATCATTCTTTTCCCCCATGCACTCCTTTTCACCTCCCTTTCTTCTAAAAGGATAACAATACCTTTCTCCCCTCCTCTCCTCCCACAATGCTTTTAATGCATTCTCTTCTTTCCTCTTATAGGCCACTGCCAAGCCCAAYGCTTTGCCACAGCCTGCCTCCTTGTCTTCAGTCACATCTCCCAAAAAAGCCCAGGCAGACAAGTTACCTCTCACCATACAGCCCTGTTCCACTTACCGACACAACAGTGAAGACAGTGTTTACCACGCCAGCTCCAATGGTGGCATACACAGGCTGTGTGATACCAGCTCTTTCAAAAATCCCTGTAGAATAATAGAATACCTGGGAAGAGAAGCAAAAGTTGGACACTGTCACAACTCCRGTGTTGAAGAGCGTACCTCTTGTTCCCTGCTTCATGGCTAACAGGCCCAACAGGGAGTTTCTAAGCAGCACTCAACAGTATAAAACAGCATGCTTCCAGTCAAGGTTCATTCACTCGATGCAAGGCTGCAACGTCTTGCCAGGGTGTGTATGGGAAAAATGAAAGCCAATATAATCTCCACCTTCCATCTTAGCMATCTCCGCAGTTATCACAAAACACAGTAACCTACAGTAAAGGTGCAAAAAGGTGTTCTTGGAAGCACGGTTCTCTCAACATTAGTGGCAAGTGCCAGTGTAGCCAGAGATAAGGAAGGCCCAGCAGATGGGACAGGAAGATAACTCACAGCATTGATGCCCGAGAGCTGCTGGGAGAGCTGCAGCAYGATGGCAATGATAATGGCTTGACGGTAGTTTGGAGAACGGAAGAGCTCTGGYACAGTTGCTTTCTTTTCCTGGGACATTTTAGCACTCTCTTCTTTCATCTCCAGGATGTCTTGAGACACATTTTCTGTACCACGGAGCTTCTGGAGAACTGGAGGGAGGAATCAAARAATGCCAGGTGTAATACACCCACGGTCAGCAGGTTCCTCCCACCCTGCCCTGCTATTTCAGGGAGGCACCCTGGGAAGACTGGACCACCGGCCAGTCAGCGTTTGGGCCTGTGTGCGGGAAAGACCGAGCCTCTACATACAGCCTTGCTCATCTTTTCAATCCAGAGGTCGGGGCGCCGTGACCTGCATGGAAACCAGGCCCAGGTCCGGCTCACGTTGCCTGATGTCCAACCTTACATTTGATCCCTAATTCTGTTCACACGCTTGCCGGAGCTGACTCCAGCCCTCTGCAGTAGGAGAGGGAAGCACCCTCCGAGCTCCTGGTTAAATGTCCGCCTATTTCCTGCCTTTCAGGAGGAGCTGACAGAGCTGCAGCAGCTGGCCCTGCTACATCCCACCAGGCCAGGGGCCACTCCTCACACCTTAATCCCACCCGGAGTCTCCGTTGGGATGCCAGGTTTCTCACACTTCCTGGCACTGGTSCAACCTAAAGGATGGGAGGGCAGGCCTGGTGCCCTCCGGGAGTCACAGCCTGATCCGTCACAGGCTCCACAGTCAGTCCTGGCCTCCCACCCAAGTTCAGTGCAGGCTGGGAGCCAGAACACAGCCCTGCCCCTTCAGAGAGGAGTTCTTACCCGCTCGCGCTTTCTCTTCCTCCACCTTGTTGATCAATAGGAAACGGGGGCTCTCAGGGCAGAAAAGAAGAGCCACGCACTGCAGGATTGCTGGGAGGATCGTGAACCCCAAAAGCAGTGGCCAAAGTTCTTCGGTCCCCATGATTCCCTCCAGGCCAAAGACCTACACCAAGAATTGGAGAGAAATAGAGCGATTTAAATGCTCCGATTCCTCACCCCCACACCGGCGAGTATGACAGGACCACA
>JASVER010000281.1:88244-187827 GCA_030449065.1 Oceanodroma leucorhoa
ATATTTCTCACTACTGGACCTCCTTCCTGCTCAGTCTGGGAAGGGAACAGGACGAGGCCATTGGTGCTGTTTGTGTTTGCGTGCTCTGTGTGTCTGTGTAGACCTGTGTGGCGGCCGTGTATATATGTGTATATATGTGGTGTATATGCGTGTTTTTATGCATGTGCCTACAGGGAATACATGCTCAGCYTTGCTACTGGTTGCACCTGGGAGCAAGAGCCTTGCCTCTGTAAGGCTGCCGGATCCGGCCCTAATTCCCTAACACTCTTTGTTTGACTAATCTTGGCTCACATTTATTTCTCTTTTTCCTAGCTTATTTTCCATTTGTTTGCAAGCATAGCAAACTCCACCTTGAATCTGATTACCCAGCTCTCTCAAACCCTGGCATTAGCTCTGGAAATATTCATTTACTGGTTAGCATGGGAAGCTGCCACATTTGGGGAGGCTCTAAGCATATCCAAATTTCAGAGGCAATCTTCGGACTGTGTAAAGCATTCTTCTGAAATGGCCTCGTTCCTAGTTTATTCTTGACCCACATGACTCTGTTGTAAGTGCTGAGCAATCCAAACTTCAAGATTAGATTAAATACATACACAGCTACCAGTCCAACTTAGAAGCAATAAGAGTTTAGCTGAAAATTAAATCTCTAACACATGATGCAGAACACAGTGGGTGGCACTGCCTTATCTTTACAGAGCTGGTGGAGTAAACAGCAGTAAGAAAGAGACACAAACTCAAAATGCATCACCGAAAACCAAATTTCCCTAAGGAATGTGGGGAAAATACCCCACCCTCCCGTTTCAGTTAGTTTTGTCCCAGTCTGAATTCATCTGCTGGTGCTCAAATATTTAAATTTGAAGTTTGCATCACAGCCTGTTCCTCCAAATATCAGTTTTGTTTCTGTCCTAGGACACACACCTACCTCCCACATCACAGGTAATTCTTCTGAAGATCAGCTGTTGGGGGAAGTACCTTAATACCTYCTTAGCAGAGCTATCTGATACTGCACCAACTAAAACTATCCACCTAGTCTTTTTGTGAATRTAATACTTGTGTATTATGCAAAGTGCATTAACTCCACTAGGACGGAGGCCCACTGCAGGTTGCCAGTGGCCAGCCAGACATAAGATTTCTGAGGGAAGGGCCGGGCAGAACCGGCCCTGGGTAGGACTTGATGCTGGCTGCCTCACGTTAAACACCAGAATCCTAACCATGGAGCTATGGGGATTGGGAARGGCTCATCTTTTGCTTAACAAGCTTTTTTCTTTTTAGCTTTGAGAACACTTGCATGTCTAAACTAGTGCAAGCCAACTAATGTTTCATTTCCAGGGAACGAAYTTACATTTTCTGAGGAAAGCTGTTTTAATCAGAGAATGCCTATTTAGCATTAAGCAAGAGCCCCAACAGTGGGCAAGCCTGTTCTTATCTTAATTTATCCCAGAGGCTGGAGCTGAAAAGTGACCCCACAGAAACACCTTACTGTGGCTTTTTGAGAACGTCAGTGGAGCTCCAGCAGGTACAGTTCTCTGGCAAACCCATTTCATATACACAAGGCCTTGGCTCAGGGGACAAATGGGGAGAAGGCACAAGAAATTGGGTGCTAAAGAAAAAAATAAAATTTTTGATCCTGTCCATGCTTCCACAACCTCATGGGAACAGAGACTGATCAACAGGGACTGATCGACCACAGGGTCATCACTCTGCTGTCCAMGCTCCTGGCAAACTATATTTCACCTTACACTAGCTGCTTTTYCATATCTGCCCAACTTTCAGTTTGGCAGTGCTGCCCCATACGATGAAGCTCTTTCCAGCCTCTCTCTTTCCCCTCCAAGCTTACTGAATCCTTTCTATGTTTCTTATTATTTTGCCTGGAGAACAAATTCTTCAGAGATAAGAGGAGCAGGGACAAGGAGGATTATTATGCAGCGTTTGCCTTGAGAGATGATTTTGTGCTTTTCTGTTCGTTGTGTTTATAACAAAAGAGCATTCAGAACAAAGGCGAGAGAATGAAAGCCAGCATGGGCCAGATGCTTCCCCCACAAGCCATGAGTAGTAACTTCCATTGYTGAGAGGTGCTGAGAAGGAGTGGGAAAAAGGAGGAAAGATAAAAGAGAGAAACAAGATGATGGGTGGGGAGTAGRTTGGCCTGTAGACAACAGGAGGTTAAGAGAGTGAGAAGAGAACCAAGGGAGAGACAGAAGGCAAAAACAAAAAGAGAGCAAAAGGCATAATGAGGCGAAGAAAGCAAGCACTAAAACAGATTAGAAGGGCAAGGCAGAGGAAGGCAGAGAAAAGGAAGGAAAAGGCAGCAGCAAAGCACCAGAGGAAAAGGGATAACAGGAGAACAGATAGAAAAGATGAACACAAAGAGAGGTACAGGAGGAAGTTGCAGAATTACCCAACGAGGAGAGCACAGACACAGATCATGGCGTTAAACTAAAGTCGCCTTTAACCTCTGCCCTCTACCACGGTGAAGGTTGGAGCTAACGTCTCTGAAAACTTTCCTAATTAACCTAGTCCATTAATCAAATCACTGAAATCAAAAGTTTTTAATACTTTAACAATCATTTGCAAAGGGGAAGTAACCTTCGTAAAAAAAATGAATAGTTCTGCAGAAACCAACAYGCTGGAGAGTAAAACACAAGCAGTAGCATCATATTGAAAATTCTGTTTCCTGTACCTATCTCGGTGCTACGCGAGAGATGTGACAACCCCCAGAAAGTCGTCTAAGGTTTCCTAGTCCCGCTTCCCATAACACTTCAGGCCTTGTTCTCTTCTTTTGCTCTAATTGGAAAAAGACGCCTGCCCAGCATTTAGGCCACAAACCTACTTTTTTCTGATTGATGTTGCCTGGGCAACCGGGCTTTCTAGCAAAAAGAGGAGCTATATATCTGTGCATTTGCCTTTTTCTTGTGCTGTTTATCTTGTTTTATTCTAACATTGGTCCACATCTAAGMATAGCAATAATGAAGTACGTGCATGTGACTCACGGAGAATGCTGYAAATATATTGTTTCCATAAGCAACCGCCTTTCTTATGATCTCTCTCAGTTTCTGCCTCTTTTTCTTTGGAACATACAGGCAACAGGTGAACTACATCTGAAACTGCCCCGAAGCCCCCATCCCTGTCCCAGAGCGGGGTGTTGCAGCGGCTGGGGAGTTGGAGGCACCAGCAGAGCTGTGCTGGGAGCTCAGGGGTGRGCTAGCAGGAGGCTGCAGGGCTGGAGTGAGAGGCTTTGGCCAAAATATCTAYGGTGAGGGTTTTTTTATGCATCAGCCACTGCACCTCGCCGTGGTTTTCTCCAACCTGAGCAAGAAACTGAATCTGAAGGGCAATGTAAGAAAAGAACCTGGCTAATGAAGTTCAATTAAAAACCACCAGCAACCAAGAAGTTCAATTAAAAACGACCAACCAAAAAAAAATTATACTGAGGAATAAAATTACAAAGAGAATTTCCCAGTGAMGTYCTGAGCAGCAGCATAGCAATAGGAAAATACACCCGGTTCAGGAGACTGGTTGGGCTGGGGGTCGGTTCATGAAGAGGCCTGGAGAGGAACAGAAGGTACGGGACAGAGGGAATGAGGGTTGCCGTTCAGCTGAGGCCTCAGATGGCCCTTCCCTCCTTTTCCCAAGGGCTGGACAGCACATGCATAAGGAGTGGGTTGTTTTTTTTCACAAAACTAATCTTTACTTCATATTTCTCGAGAAACTTCTACATTCAGATGGAAAAATGTTATTTCTTAAGGAAGGGAAACAATTTTTCTCTGGAAGATATAAAAAGAATCCCTCTTTGGTACGTGCGGGGCACCGTGCCAGCCCGACGAAAGGAAGTTTGACGAATTCAGCTAGGCAATGTTCTCTAGCTGCTTAACCAGCTGCAGTGTTTCAGTCATACAGATACCGATCMGAAAGCATAGGCTTCCTCACAGCAGCATTTTATGCCTAGCCTGGTCAATCCAGCACCCGTGCAATAGATGCTGGGGCGTGCTGCCTGCTGGCACGTGGAGCCAGTCTGGGCCTGCACACCATGGCACGGGGTGGAGGCGTTTCACCAGTGTAAGCTACCTTATCTCATGTCCCCATTTAGGCATGCTTCTCACACCCCAACATTAGTAAGAGAAAACCACATGCACAGCCAACACATACACATACACTATGCAGAGTCGAACCCACCCACTATACATACACACTCCCCAGCAAACACACACATYAGACATACATATATTGACACAGCATCTCGGACACAAAACCACGCTGACACATAACAGGGCACAAGCAGAGCTGCGGATTCACAAACACCCCTTTTGGAGGCATTTCTCATCGAGCCACGTTCTGCTCCCAGGTACCCGGCCCGGATCACACCCCAGTTTCCAGCAATGGCGTGAAGGGTTGTAGCCTGGGGTGGGAGAGGGAGCAGAGACTGTGAAAACGGCTCACGTGTGATTACAGCAGTAGGATTCACAGGGAAGAAACAAAGCCCCTGGCTGACCCRTCTCCGCTCCCCTYGCTGTTGTAATATAAAATCAGCTGCTGTTGAGCTGGAAACACTCAGGCAGCAGGATCTGAGCCTCTCCCTCTCCCTGTGCCAGCTCGTTGCACCTCGCGGGCCAACAATGGCTAAGCCAGTCTAGCGCACAGGGGTTTCTCTCCCCTCTCCCAGCAGGAGATGCTCTGAGCTGCCCTGTGGCAGTGCTTCCCTCTCCCCCTCCACGGACAGCACCCCACACTTGCTGCTCAGTAGCAAGGAGCACGAGGACCAGCCCACGCAGGACGAGAAAAAGGGCAACGTGAAGAGTGCYCCAAAACACCGCRCACAGCTCCTGTGCTGAGATCCAGGCGGAGCAGATGAGGAAAGACAAGATTAAACCCATCTTTAGGAAGAGCTGCCTTATGCAGCCAGTCCTGCTCTGCATTGSCAGCAGGGTCAGCTGCCAGAAAGGGATCCCGGCAGGCAGCCTCGCCACCCTGTCCTGGCAGTTCTGCCCCGCTCCCCCTTGGAAACGGGGTGCCAGCAAGCCGGGGTGGGCATCTCCCCTAAGSCGCCTCCTCATTTTATACAGACTCTTCCCAGGGGAAGACCAGGCATTTCCCGATTCACGCGCTCTGTCTCTTCCCCAGCCTCCTTCCTCACCCTCCAGCGATGCTGCCCTGCTCGTGCAAACACGTCTGGCTCTTGCTCTTGCATTGCTCCCTCTGGGTGCTCCACACACCCTTCATCCTCCCTCAGGATCATTCCTGCACCCCKTCAYGGCTCTCTTCCACGCCTACACACACGTGTACCTGCTTGCCCGTGGCCCTCCTCGTCTYTTTGAAAACTAGAGTGGCTACATTCAGCTGCTGAGCTGTGCGAGGATGCTGTGTRTGCAGCWGCTCAGGTGTGCTTCTGTGGGCAGGTGGAGGATTCTCYGGGGTCTGTATTACACTTGCATTTCTACATAAAATGTTCATATCTGAGTAACTTTATGTTCTGATACATAAACAGATATGTAATGTGTGCTATTCTGTGCCTGTACAAATACTAGCATGTGTGAGATTACCAGTGCATGAATTCATAATATTAAAATGTGTACATGTATATYAYTTTATGTCCWTRTATCTATGCACGTTTTTATTTCTGAGCATACATTTAAATATCTAAAGATATTTGCACACATGCTACTTCGTACATACAAAGGTATGTACATATGCATGTGTTCATATGAATGTATACACAATATATAGCTGTATTTTTGTTTGTGTTYGCATAYCTGTGCTTGCTTGCATTCGTGTATCTACTGTGTTTGTTTATATGAATGCGTTTCTGTGTACCAGTATTCACCTGTTCCCTATTTGAAAGCCTATATTTTTATTCTTTATTTCTACCGGGCGCAGTTTGTCCAAAACCAAACATTAACTTTCACACTCACGTTAGCATTCAGATTAACAAAAATAAAAGCAAAATAAAATCCTATGCCGAAACCTCTGTAGGTAATGAAGGAAAGTTTTTTCTTAGTATTTTGTTGCGCAAAAAATATCACTCTTTGCAGTGATAAGGTCTCAAAACCCAGAAAAAAAAAGAGCTTGAACAGTAGAGATAAGAGTTTTGTTGAAAGCGTTAAGAAACTTAACACTTAACAACAAGAAACTTTGAGGCCAAATCCTCAAAAGAAATCTGTACTTTTCCAACAAGATGTGAAGGGCCATACTTTGAATATTTTACATCACCATTTGCAACAGGGTGGGTCACAACTGCTGTTCTGCGCAGCTACTCTTTGCTTTACACTTAAGTGTAAGGAGAGGTCCTTGGTGTTCCCCAGTGGCAACTCCCAGCAGAGGTCATTCCTTCGAGGGATGGGGGCAGATTGTACAGGTAGGTATCGCGCCCGAAACACCATCACGGTTGGCTCTGCCCCTGCCGTGGTCTGCCTGAGCAGCCAGGCGGTGGGCAGTGGGGACGAGGTGTCCATCCCACAGCTACAGGTGGTGCTGAGGTGGTGTTCACAGGGGAAGCTATCGCGCCTCTTTCCAGAAGGGAAAGTGCTTGGCCTCAGGTCAGTGCTTCTGCACAGATTTGTTCCAGTTTAATTGACCAGGTGGGAACAGGGTGCACTTAGTTTGAAAGAGATTATACTCCTGAATTAGCTCTCCTGCCAAGTCTGTTATCGCTCTGCAAACAATGTGAGTATGGGGAAACGGACCTGGGAAAGCAGAGACCGAATGCATGAGGAAGATCGTAGATTCCTCTGTTGATGACAYRGATAAGTAGAGCTGGCCATTCCCCAGCTCAGAAATTAAACTGAAGAAATGAGATGGCAGGTCTAGGATCGCAAGGAGCCATAGTGCAGGGACTACGTGCTGGCCAGTCCATTAATCCTGGCTACCAACAGAGCCACAAGAGTGCTAACAAGGGGACACAGAGAAGGGAAACCACGCACARGGAAAGACCAAGGGATCCATCCAGTCTTTAAACCTGGTCTCTTCAGCCAGTGGTCTTCTCCCCACTAAGCAGCATTTTTAAACATCAGTAGTTCCCCTTCTACAAAACTCTGCCCTAGGCAGGGYCAGACGCCATGTTTGTGCCCACTGGCTGGGTGCCTTGGTTTYGGCAYRTCACATAACCCTCCCCTAGCCAGCTCTTGGCACCTCCTGTATTCGTGCCTTCTCCCTGTCAGGCCATGTCTCTTCTTTTTCCCTCTTTCTCTTTCTTCAAGTCTCCTTCGATCCSTTTGTGGTTTCTCCATCTCTCCTTCTCCCTATTGCTGTGCCTGTTTCCGAGCAATGTACGTCTTTCTGTACACTCCCCCTTGTCATGTATTGCCTCTTCGCCCCGCTACTCATCAGTGGCTCCTCCTTTCCCCAGCCACACTTCCTCTCATCACTCCTTCCCTCAACAGTTTTCACTGCCTGTGCCTCCCCATTCCTCTCCCAGCTGTACTCTGCAGCTGTACTTCCCTCACTTCTGTCCCAAAGTCCCGTGGGAAAGGATGCTGTGGTCACCACAGGGTTAAAAGCATGAGTGGGGGTGGGGAGCTGCCCTCCTCTGTCCTTGATTAGTGCCATCAGCCTTCTGGGAGACAGGAGGTGGCTGGAGGGAGCCGGGCTGCATCCTCGTGCGGTCTCTCACGTCCTCGGCACCCAGGGTGAGCGCAGCAGTCCTGCCACCCGCTGCGCCAGCGCCGGGCAGGAGGGAGGGAGGCAGGCCAGGTAAAGCAGGCTTTTTGGCAGACGCAGCCGGTACCACACGTGGAAGCCTCAGAAACATGAGGATTGAAGGGGATTGATATGGTGAGCGACTGCTGCTTTTATAGACAGCTGGAGCATATTCAGTGTCATTGCCCTTGTGCTCAGCCGCTCTGCGGAGGCCCCTCGGTCCTGCACGCTGCTCATGTGTTCCTCTAGGCTGCAGTGATGCTCCTCGTCTTTGCCTACCCACAGCATACCACGGAGTCCCTCTCAGTAATCCTCACTTCTGACCCACCTAGGCTGCAGGTGTAAACTCACACATACATATGTGCATATCTCAGCCCTGCAATCCCCAAGCAGTTGAATTTCTAAAGAAGTGAATACCTCTCAGCAGTCAGTCTGACAGACATCCTCCCTGGCAAAATAAATCTCCTTGGCAATGGAGAGAGTGAAGGGACAGACGGAACAGAATGAGATTTTTCAGAACTAAGAGCCAGGAGCAGACATCTCCCGTAGAGACATCCACACACCCTCCACTCAGAAATACAGTAGAAGAATTTAGGGGGTAGAAATAAAAGAAATGCCAAAACCAGACAGGACCTGGCTGAGTGAGACTGAGCACGGGAATTTAGGTGTGATGACAGGGACTGTGCCTTTGAGCCAAATGTCCCCAGCTGAAGGACTGCTGGGTTATTCCTGCTTCTGGTACAGCCAGTTGGAAACAGACACAGAATAGAGCAGTATCTTGCCAGATCCTCAATCTTCAGGGGACTGCAGAACAATATGTCAAGTGCTTCAAAATATGTTGCTAATTGCACGCCCCCCCCACCCCGATCCATGGGGCATATATGCATATACACCACTTCTGCAGCACTGCAGGGCCTGGACACCTCACAGCCTTGATTTTTCACAGCACTCCAGTGAAAGGAGGAAAGAGCCTTTTTCAGATGCAGAACTGAGAAAAAGAGAGACTAAAAGCAGATCCCAGACTGAGATGCCACAATGCTGAGCACTACAGCATAAGCACTTTCTCAGTCCCTTAAATGGAAACCAAAAGCCCGGAAGGAGAGATGAATATTGCTACTATGGATCGAAAAAGCCAGCAGCCAGGGGAGCTGTAATGCAAAATGGCACAGAGGAAAACAGCAAAGCCCAGCACTCTCCAGGCTATGTTGCTGTACTCAGCACTGCTGGGAGGTGTCTCCCTTCAGAAGGGACCTGCAGCCTGTGCCTTTCTGAACCTGCACTCACCCCTCTCTTTTACTTCTAAAAAAGCAGCTACTAAAGAAACTGCTCTTTCTCTCCATTAACAGAGTAGCTCTATGGTTAGTGCAATACCCCAGAACATGAGACCTGTGTTCAGCTTCTCCATTAAGCGACCCTTTTTCTATGTTCCTAGACATGGTGTTCATGTTGCTGTTGGAGGACAAACCCACTCACCATGCTGCTCTGAATGCCTGATTAGGTCTCATAAATACCTGGGGTAGTCTTAAAATATACATAAGCTCTGCCTAATAAATTCAAACATGCTCATAGTGAAAAAATGACTGGAGCAAAGACTAGAAGCCAAGATCACCTCCTCTCTGTACTCTCGGGCTGCCTCGTGCCTCATACCCAATGCATCCTTAATTATTCTTTGTATGGGGATGTGTCCCACTGCCTGACCCAGAATTTGCAATCGCTAACTTCCTGGGGCCTCCACCACTCCAGTTGACTCCAGTGGCGAGAAGGCTTCCCAAGGAGGCTTTTTTACAAAAACACACTAATCACCACTGCATTTCATGTCATGTCTGATCTAGTAGGGATGCAAACAGTATTTTCAGAAATGAAGCAATGACAGAAATCTGCCTCCAGTACGTGACAGCCACCGAGTGTGGCTTTTGGGGAACACATTTTTTAGGTGTAGTTGCCTAAACGCTGCCTATATCCCCCTTTGGATTCCTAAGCCCCTGTATTGAAGTCTGTCTTAAATAACAAGCACTACACTACCTGTTTGTAGAACAAGCAGCTGCACAAAGGGTGGGTGAACTCTGACAGACATTGATGTGGGCCTGGGAACCTCTCTCAAGGGAGGATGTTGTGTGCATAGGTGGTGGTGGGGTACAGCCTGTTTAGACCTACTTCTTATCTCCCAGTCAGTGTCCTGGCACTACAGCCACTCTAGCACTCCTTTTCTCCAACTTTAACTCTCATCTGTTTTCCTTGATCTTCTCGTGGCAGCACAGTGACTGAGACAGCGAAATGGAAAAAGGGATGAAGAAGAATTGAAGAAAAAAGTAAGGGAAGGAAATATCTGTTTTACAGAAAATGGAAGAAGGACAGGAAAAAAAAAGTGAGAGAAAAACAAGACGCAGGTTAAGACAATGTAAGAAAGGAATAGCTGTGCAAAAAAAATATATTTGTGAAAGAAAGGACAAGAAATAATGAAAATGAAGAAAAGGAGAAATAGAAACAGACAGCTGATACAGAAACGTATCTCTTTCTAGTAAGTGATGCTCTTCTGACTTTCAGAAAGTAACTGGGTACAAGTTGCATGACAGTGTAAGGGAAGGATGTTCTTGCAGCATTTTTGTGTGAAGTGAAGCAACTAGTGCAGCACTGAGCAACGGGGACAGAACATGTGCAGGATCCCTCCACTGCCTACAGAAGGATTTTCTTTTTGGTTGAAAGCCCACTACTTCAGCGACTCAGTAATTTTCAGGTCTT
The DNA here is from genome assembly GCA_030449065.1 of Oceanodroma leucorhoa. Lineage (NCBI taxonomy): Eukaryota > Metazoa > Chordata > Aves > Procellariiformes > Oceanodroma > Oceanodroma leucorhoa. The sequence goes on from JASVER010000281.1 coordinate 98,613, forward strand.
CAAAGTTTCTCTTGGTCAAGAAATATCTCCTGCACTATCCCTGATGTTAGGTGCAGGCTCTGTGCAGCTCTTTGTGTTACAAAGGCGCAGGGCACCACAATCATTCAGCCTAACCTATGCCAAGAGTTCAGGTTTCCCTGGGAATTTGGGACCCTGAGCCAAACCACCTTTAACAGGTCCAAAGACTTATCAGATAACACATTCTTTAGCCTTTCAGAAGAATCACTGGATCAGAGACAGAGAGGACAATGTGCTAGTCACATGAGACCCTAGATCCTCAACTGACCTAAAAATGCAGTGAAGCTCAAAACTCCATAAATAACATATTTATCTGCAACTGATTCCTAATAAAGCGTTGATGCAAGATTTCTGGGAACACCTTAAACTATGGGGTGAATTGTAGTAGTAAAATACATGTCTGACCACTGCTGCTATTATCTGAGACAAACAGATGTTCATACAGCAGACCCAAGCCTCCCTGAATCCCATCCCATTCTGTGCCAGGCTCAGTGTAAGATCTGGAATTACTTCCCCATGGCAGCCACTCCCCTGATTCTTCCAGCATTTACCCCACAGAGCTCAGAATATTGCAGAAACCAACAAATGAAACTACTGATGACATGATCTTCAGAGTCTGGAGCCAGCTAGGGATGGTTTATTAATAGGACTAATTAGTCCTCCTAAAGGGTCCAGCTTAAATCAGGACGAGACTGTAGAAAGCACTGTATATAAACAGTAAGAGATAGCCATGTCCAGAAGATCTCTCTCAACACCTACATATATAAGGGAAAAGAATTAGTATTAACTCTGTTTGCTGATATGGGAACCAGGTGTGTAGTGATTACACGGTTTGACCCAAGAGAAAATCTGTGATGGAGCCATAAACCAAACCCAATATCCAGAGACCCAGACCAGTGCTTCACCAGCTAGGCAATCCATGATCTTCTGGACTAAAAGCAGGCACAGGTGGCTGCTCAGTCTGCTAAACAGAGCCACTACAAATGCTGTATTTTCAATGTGGTTCATGTTCATCCTAGATTTCATGCTCCTTTACTTACTTGAAGCCTCTGGCACCAAAGAATAATTTGCTGGGAAGCAAGAAAGTGTAGTTATGGATCATAAACTCTCACTTGCCTGCTGGGAATGCACACAGCTGATGCTATCAGGGGAACCTACACATGTCAGATTCTGCCCATCTAGCCCAGACCAGAAACAAGAAAATGACCTTTAGAGTTGCACTCCAAATTTTTGTGCTTAGATGACTGGGAAACTGATGTTCCAGTAGGACACTTACCCTAAACTGGGAAGAAACCCAGAGCCACTCACTGGGTGGTGTTACACACCAAAAGAAGCTGAGGTACAGCCCTTGGCATATTGCTGCACAGAACATGAAAGTTATTGTTGTGACCGCTTATGTGAGCCCAAGCATATTCTTACTTTTACTGAGAGGAATAAGAGCTGCTCAGTACTGTGACATTGTTCCTAAACTGTTGTTGGCAGGAGACAACCTGGTCAAAGAGAGGACCAAACTAACACTGAAGAATACATACCAAAAATGCAACCTACTCTTGCAGCCCTACACCTGTTCTTCCCACAGGGATCTTCAAAAGGCTAAACAAAACCTTGGTGGCTTGTAGCGCAGTAAAGACCTGCCTTCACCCCAGTCACAGAGAATCATCATGACATGCTCGAATACCATACGTCTTTTTCTGTCTCTAATTTTGGCTCCCTAATCGCCTAATTTCTGGACCTGATGTAAACTGCTGTGCTGAAGCAGGTTTATACGAGTTCAGTACGCTCTGCAGAGATTAGCTGTCTCCTCCTGCCAGGCAGCAGGTGTGGACATTCAACCTGCCCTGCCCCTTACGTCGGCCAGTTTTCAAGGTGCCCAGAAGACAGCAGGCAGGTCAGTTGGGGTCTTCTGTTTTCTAGTACAAAAAAGGCTACAGAGATCCAGAGAGACATGTGGTTGACAAGCACGCATGGCTTTCAGGCAATAAACCGTGCCCACGTTCCCCAGCAGACACCAGCCTTTCCAGTTCCACTCTGCCTTCCCTCCACCGTCACGTGCTCAGCTGGTGGGCAGGCATGTTTCAGTTCCCAGCAAACCAATGAAAGTGTCTGAGATACCTCAGTGGGGTAACTCTACAGGCAGAATCCCTGATATGGGGACATTTTATCTTCCAAATTCCCATTTGAGGCTGATTTGTAAGACAGATGAGCTATTCCCTATGCTCCACTGCAAGTTTCCATAATGAAATAGCTTACCCTCCTCTTCTGTTGCCTCTGTACCCCTTTCTGCCACCCCTTAAGCAGGAATGCACAATCAGAATAGGAGCAAGTGCATACGTACACAGGGGTTGGGGGCATGTTAAGCAGTGGGAGTAGGACACGTGGAGCAGATACAGATTTTATCCCTGAGAGGGGGGATCTTACAATTGCCCTGACATCACTCTAGCTCTTCCCCAGCTGGAAAGGTGCTGCAACATCTGCCAGCAATCAATGGCATTCAAGCATTGTGTTCCCCCACTCTGTGTTCCCTGCATCCCCACCTTCCCCGCAGCTTTGGAGCCCCACCAGAGCTGCCTCACTTTGTGACCCACCACTGGGAATCTGTCAGCCTCCACCAATGTGAAACTAAAATGGACCCACAGCAGTTTAAGTGACAATAAATCTAACTCCCTTTCAAGGATAACAGGAGAATGTATGTCACCTATCCCACCCACTGCACAAATAGTGTGAACACAAGTTATTACAACCTGAAAAACTGGATGGAGACTAAACACAGCAATCCAACACAGACAAGCCTGTGTCTGCTCACCCCAGATACCACCCCTATCATTCCTACCTTACAACAGCTCTCCCTCAAGCCTCTTTCCCTTGGGGCCCCCTCTGCCTGCAGCATCCCTCTGTTACACACCCAGGTAATCCTCGTGGAGGAGCTCTGTTACCATTTGAAATCTTTGCCATCACCACCTGCCCTATGACATTTTCTTCAGCTGCCTTCCTAATTCCCTGACATGCAATCACCCTCCCACTTTCTAAGCACTTTCCTCAGGGCAACACGTCCTGCTCTGGAGACTGTGATACTGGTGTCCCCCCCAGCCTTCCAGTCTCAGCTGACCTGGCTTGACCTCCAGCCTCCACATAACCTACCAGCCTCACCTGCCTTCATCAAGGCAAACATGAAGGTGAAAGGCAGCACAGCAAAAGGAGGAGCTACATCTGGGTCAGCATGCGAGCTGTGCCATCTGCAGGACTTTGCAACCCTCTGCTTCCAGGAGGTCTTCTCCCATTCTGAAGAAAAGAGGGGATGATCTCTTTATACTTGTCCCCCAAGAAAGCCATTGCTTGCTGCCCAGCCACAAGCACTGACCAGACAGGACTGCTTGTCCTGGCGAATAGAGGGCCAAGGGAACTGGGGTATGGTTGCACTGGAGACAGTAAACCAGACCCCAGCACTGCTGGCTCTCAGATCCAGTCCTAGATCAGACCTTCAGGACCTGCTCTCCTTTGCCCTTTCACTTGTCCCTTGCTTCCTTTCCCCTCACCTACGCTCTCCTTCTCCCCCTCTCACCTCCAAAAGGCTGGGGCAGAGGCGTTGCCGAGGGGATCTCACTGTCACAGCAGCAGACCCAGCATGCCAGCACTGACCTGAGGCCAGTCATCCTGGACAGACACGGGATCTCCAAGCTCTGCAAGGTCCCTTGGCTTTGCTGCCCTTTCCCTGCTCCCACAGAGGGGCTGGAGGGACAAAGACACAGACCCTGCGGGGCCAGGCTGGCTCTGGATGTGAGCAGGCTGCAGAAGCTCCCCGGTGCCTCTGGGCTTGCCACAGTGCAATCCATCGCACCTCACCAGCTCATCTGTTCCTACAAAAACCTGGAAGTACCACGGGGCACTTCCTCCCCTTTAAAGCTTGCCAGTTGTCTTCTGTTCACAGCCGAAGCAATCAGGTGTCCTCACTTGCTCCACCTGGGACGAGGACTCTGCCTTTAGGTATACAGCAATTATGACTACTTCAGAGTTACTCTGGCTCGTGAATTTTGTAAAAGACTAACAGTTTTCCTTCTTTCAGACAAGGAGTGTCGGTATCTGTGACCATGCTAAAACGTTCTGAGTTCTCTCAATAATGCTTCCTTCGACCCCATCATGGGCCAAATAAGCACAGATAATGTTTGTGATTCTTCTGTTGTGCATTGGATCATTTTAGGCTTTTTATCTGCATTTGTTAAAGTGTGGGTCACAAATGGGCAGCTTTGGAGAAGTGTAAACAAATTCCTCTTGTAGTTTTTCCTGTGAGTCATCTTGTATTAGTTCTGTTATAAAAATCTCTTATCAGCCTGTTTCATGATGAATGGTTATTTTGATAGTTATGTGATCTGTTTCTGATGTGCATGTTGTTTCAAAGTTCTACACTTTTTTCCAGACTAAAAATGGCTTTGGAAGCAGGATACTTATTACCTATTGAGGTAATTTTTATTTTCTATAAAAATGGATGTAGGGATAGCCATAGCAGAATAATTATCCCACCGAGATGAACACCAGTTTATTTTCCCTCATAAATAAGTATGGCTAGATTCAATGACAACATGAGCCATTGTAGCCAGTAAGGCCTTAGAACAAGTGGATCTTCTTGGGCATATTAGTATCTCTCCAGACAAAGTCAGCCTTGATTTGTTATTAAGTCCTTTACTCAGAACACCATGTTAAGGACTACACAGAGGAACTACCACAACAGTGGCAACTAATATTCCCAATAGTTTACAAAGGTCAGAGTTATTTAATGCCCTTGCCATATGACAAGGGTCAGTCATGCCAGACCTGGAAATAGACTTCAAGCCTTCTAATTTTGTAATCCCATTATCCCCTGTTCCCCACCTCCACAGCAACTGGAATTCCTGGCCCTTCTTCTGTTCTCTTCCACCTTAGCATATCTGCAGCCAAAGCTCCAAAAAGGGTAACGTGATGGGAATGTGCAGCTGGATCCTCCAGCCTCCCCTTCTCACCACATACTCATGCATCTGCCCCGTACTCACTCTCTAGGACAGGTCCCCTTCCACCCCCAAGCTTCCATGCTGTGCTCTGTACCCATCACTGCCCATCTCCTGCATTCCCCCTCTTGCACATTACACGTCCCTCTTGCCTTTGTAACAGTTATCTTCTGCATCATCTCTTCACCGTCACCTTTCAACTCTCCAGCCTCATTTTTTTCAACATCTACCTCCTCCTCTCTTTCTCAGGCTTAATCCAGACTGAGTTTAAGGTGTGATGTTAGCCACAAAGTCGTTTAATCAGTCTAATATGGACACAGTAGACTGGCTTTAAGTCATGTTAGATGGATCAAGTTAGAATCTAAGAGGTGTACTTTAAATCCTAATTGAGGCAAGAAATCAGTGTTTCTTTGCATATCTCTCAGTTTTTATCAGTTTCTGACATCCTTTCCAAGAGTCTCTCCTCGTTTTTGTTCTGGTCATTGTCTTTTGGAAGCTGTCTCTTTTACCTTTCTTTCTGCCCCAAAGAGACTCCTTTACACAACTTCTTCATCACCCTAAACAGGATACGTCTTGTTTTTCCCCTCCAGACTCAGCTACCCACAAGGTGTTTTTTTACCCACTCTCAGGCGAATCACATGGCTTTTCTCATTTAGATACTACCCCTTTGCATGTGCTTATGTTAACATGTGCTTGCTTCCCATTCCACATTTATCACTCCTGCCTCAAAGTCAAAGACGGTATTTTTTTTTAGAAGAACAAAGAACTTCTTTTCCACCTTTGATATGGATAAGGTGAGGCCAGGATCTGGGATGACTGTCAATAATCATACAGGGAGGCAGAGAGGGAACAGGGAGGCAGAGATGTGTGCCATAACCGTCTCTGAGTGTTCTTGTTTGAGGCTGAGGATGGCTGAATTATTGGGGGAACTTCAGCGAAATTCCAGCTATTTATTTTGCGTTACTCATTCAACTTTAAGGTCAATTAGTAGGTCTTTTATGTCTTTAAATGCACACTAATATACTACAACACTCTTGTCTCCTTATGGCACCTAACCATTTCCTCCAGTGGCCTGGATTTTCTTTCCCCGCTGCTGTTAAAAGAGAGCAGAAGCTACAAGAAAATTATAAACAAGAAGGCCTAAAAGGCCAGGTCATTTACAAAACAACATGTAGGCACATGCATCCATAATGTATTGTGGATAATGTTAAATAGCATGAAAAAGAGTTATTTGTTTTGCTGTCCTCTTTTGTACTTAAAGAAATACTGATGCATGATCTGGGTTTAACCAGCATAAAGAGCTTCTTGGCCTGTTCCCCAGATGTGCACAGATCTGTAAAATTCCCTACGGCTTTTCTGTTGACAGTGCAATATAGAAGGCACTACTACTTGGCTACAGCAGAGCTCTTGCTGTTTTGTTGCAGGGGATCTGCAATGTACGTCATGTCTGTTGCATGTGTATTGAAGAGAGTTTCCGGATTTCCTTCCTGTGCCGTAGGACTGCAGACTTACAGCCAAGTCCCATTTTTCCTAAGGTTCCCAGCCCTAGATCCTTTTGCAACTTAACGTTTCCTTTATCTTGCGTTTAGCTACAGGTTTCAGATGGGTCTTCTGGGGTACTTAAATGTTGGTAAGCATTCATTTCAACACACGCTCACTCCCCAAACCTCCCCCCCTGCGGCTGCGTCCCACTCTCCTCTCTGGTGCCCATCACGCGGCTTCCCAGCTGCCCTCCCAGTCATTCCACCCCGCTGCCTCTCCTCACCCCCGCTCTCCCACCCGCTCCCTCTTTTTCTTTCCCTGTTTCCCTTACCAGTCTCCCCTCCTTCCCTCTCCTTCCTTCCTTCCTCTCCTTTCTCTTCCTTTTAGCTTTCTCCGAATGACTGTAACACTGCCAGGACTCAGCAGATGAGCTGTCCCCTGCCTCCGAATTAGCTAAATTAGCTATATTAGCTACATTAGTGTGTGCTACAGGGAAACCCTCTTTCGCAAGCTCACCTCTGCCAATCCCGGACAAGAGAGGGCCATTTTTAGGGATTTCCTGCGGTCATTTATCTGTCTGACGCTGTTTGCTTCCAAACCGAGCCCCGGCGCCCAGCCAGGGCAGGCTGTGAGGTGTGCGGTGATGGACCCAAACAGTTATTTATGATGTAAAACTGTGCCCGTTGCCTCTGGAAACGGGCTCTCCCGCTCATCTCAGGCAGGGGTTGCTAATCCATGCGCTTGTGCTTGGGGGCAGTGGGGAGCAGGGCTAAGATCTGGCAGCGCTTCTCTCAGGAGTGACCTGTTGCAAAATAGGAGGGCAGGGACGGGCAGGACCACCGGCCGCTTAGCGGCAGAGGCCACAGAGGGGATGGCTGATTTATTGTAATGTTTGACTGACAGCTAGTTGCTTGCCAGAGACAATAAGTGGATGGGATGAAGGAAAGAGCGAACTGGTTCCCATGGCAACAGTGCTCAAGTCATCTGAGGTCAAAATGATGACTGAGGCTGCCAGAGAAAACTAATTTTGACGTGACGATAAATCCCACAGCACTGACTGCGTGACGCAGTCTGCCAGCCCTGGGTGCCTGAGCAGACCTGCACCCCCGTCACCCCCCCCCCCCCCCAAACTGGACTGCATTGCCCCCTGCTGCGGTGCTCCTCGGGGCTCTCCCAAAGCCTGATCATCTATCTCAATGCCTGTCCTGAATCCACCCCTAGCTATTTTTGTTTCTGAGTCACCGAGAACACATCTGCACAGCCAGCAGAGGCTGATTGCAGTGCGGGCTGGCACATCCACGCTCCTCTTCATCACGAGCAAGGGCTGCCCACGGCAGGCTGCGGAGCCGGCAGCGCCAGCCCACCACTGCCTGTCGGGGAAGGCTCAGCTCGCCAGTCACCACTCCTTCACTGTCCTCAAGTACCCGACTTCATAAAAAGCCGACGTATATGTGCCTAGTGACGATAAAATCACGTCGGCTTGTTCCTTTCTTTTTTTTTTCTTTTTTTCTTTTTTTTTTTTTTTTTTGGTAGGCAGGCAGCCTTTGCAGACCTCCTGCAAACCTTTCATCCAGAAAAGCAGCTGGAATTGAGCAGTCTCTGCAGAATCCTGCTGCGCTGAAACGGATTTCTGTTGCCATCTGGTGGCAACTGAGCAGCACCTGCAAATGTAGAATAAATACCAAGATCCGCCCCCGCCATTCTCTGAGCAGGGCTCGTTCTCCTCCGTTTATTCCACAGGCCTTTACTCTGGCCACATCACAATTTCTTCGCTTTAGAAGGGAGTGGGGGAGAATGTTAATGCTATTAGAATATTTATTTGTTTATTATTTAAGCTAATCTAGATTCCACGTTATATCTGTCATTGCAAGCCTTCTCCACAGTTTTCAATTCAATGCTGGTAATTTTCTTGACTCCTCCGTGTGTTGTAGTCAGGACTCGCTCCTAACCTCTGAAGCTTGCGGATTAGCTCACCCTAAATTAGAAATCTTCACTCTAGCCTCGAGGGTTGCTGAATGAGTCATCCACAGTGGGTCAGTTAATGAACGTAAAATTACCAACCCCATCTGCCTGTTGCAGAAATCTCCTTACAGGACTGCACCCCTGCTTACCGAGGAACATACGAACCACCAGCCAGCCTCAGACTCTCTCTCTGTCTAGCCCAGGGCCCCATCGCTGGCTTAGGGGCAGAGGCCTCATGGAAGGCAGAGATCTCACGTCAGATGGTTTGCCCTGACACGCTCCTTTCGTGGGCACTATTGCAGCTTCTGCTGGACCTGGCTGAAACTGCAGCACAAGAGTTTCTGCAGGTAGCCACAAATTCACCCTCTTGTCATCTCATTATTCCCTGATAGAGAATAATTTCCTTCCCATTTCAGGAGGGCACCGAACCCAAAGACTGCATGGACAATTCAGAAGCAGGGCATCCTGATGGCATTTGCTTGTAGTCCTCCTTTGGTTTTTGCTCCCACCTATGCTTAGCTCCTTGTTGGGGCCCTGCCTTCGTGCCTCCCCCTGTGCCAGCCTTGCTCTTGCCCCTGTTCCCTGCTCCAGCCCAGCCGTGTCTCCCTGCTGGAACCACCCAACCTCTTTCGTCACCATCTTGCCTAAACTGCAACAAACTGACTTCACCAGTCAGGCACAGAGCCTCCTGTGAATCTCCCACTCCGGCGTTCCCAGAGGCAGGGATGACTCATTTCATCTTGTCACTCCCAGTAACTCAGCTGATGAAATCCCAGGAGCAGCCAGCCACACTCCAGCTCCGTGCTTCTGCCCGAGCTGAGGCTCCAGCACCAGCTTCTGCCCCATGTGAAACTATCTGGAAGTGCAGCAGCTCCTCCACTAGCCCCATCTCAGAGCTGAACCTTCCCTTGCCACACAAAACTAATGAAGACCACCGATGTTGTTTTGGTACTGTTCACCTATGTCATAGGTTGGTTTTGACCCAGCCTCCTGTGTGTGCTGTTGATGGTGTCACGAGGGCCCAACCAAGCCCTCCACTGCAGAAGTTGAGGCATTTCTTTTAATAGTTTATGTAGACCCCAGGAGAGGGCAGTCATCAGAAGCTGCACTCACAACATTAAAGCAAAGGCAGAGGGACCGTGTGGGGATGTTTGTGGCAGTACTGTGACCCTCAGTGTGGCCCCAGGAAGCAACCCTGCTATGCAGCATCCCCACTTCCAACAGGGGCTGATTGGAAAAGTCCTGGTGCAGCTTTAAGTATCCTTCACTTTAGGTAATTTATTTTTTATTCTCTACATCAGTGCTGACACCCACTGGCAAGACAGGAAGGCCGAGTGTCTGGGAAGCTCGTAACTGGCAGTGATTCTCTCACTCAGCTCTCTACAGCTTCATGTTTCAGCTTCATGTTCAGTCCAGTGCGTTCACAGCTGCTACCTCAGGCCACAGAGCAGAGAGAGGCACTAGAGAGTTGTTTGCCACCACGCTGCTGGAAGGTGGTGGTGGGTCAGACGGTGGTCCTCAGCCAATTTGAGTTAAACATCTGATTCCACAGACATCACAAACCTAGGCAGTCCAAGACACCCCACCGACCTGTCAGCCCACGGCTCTGCTCCAAAATGAGGTAACCTCATCCCACCACAGTATGATGGCAACGGGTCGCACGGGTCTGAAAGACACAGGAGTCTCTAGAAACTTCACAGACACAGGATTTTATTAAGAATATTAATGTTTTTTTACAGCTTAGGCCAGGAGCAGATCTTCATTCACTCCAAACTATTTTGTGACAGAGATTATTTGGTTACACAACCACACTAGCAAATGAAATGGTGGCTGGGAGTGTTCCCCAGCACTGAAATCTGATGTTTAAAGTTTTGTTAGCAGCCAACTAGCAATCTTTCAAACAGTTCTGTTCATGATTTAGGAGTCAGCACATGGCAAGGAATGGTCCAGAAGGAAGTCTGCATGCTGCCAGCCTGTTATGGAGGGTAAGAGAGTTTAACAGTATGGCCACTCCATGCCTATTAGCCCCAGAGCCAGAGAAAAGTCCTGTTTAATTTACTATCACAGAGTCAGCCTTTCTCTCTGAGTGGGCACTGAGCCAATTTATAGACACTTTGTTCACTTTTCATATTTCCCAACTACTTTAGGTCCTCTGCATGGTACCAAAATCATTTGGGTCAAGGGACTAATGCAGTTTAGGTCCAAAGTCATCTTTCACTAGTGTGTCTCTACATGTAATGCTTGATTCACTACGATGACAAAGCCAAGTTTATTGATTTCTTTTTTTTAAAGTTGCATTGCCTTTAGAAAATTAGAGTTTGTTGCTGGTCTTCAGGATCCAGGTTACTGGAAACATGGTTAATAGGTCAAATGCATTCCTCTACCACAGACTCGTGCTTTACCACACGACTCCCATTGATTTGATCCCAGACACGAAGACTCCTTACCAGAGCCAAAGCCAATGCTGCTTTGAAACAAAGCCAGGTTACTCTGAATACTTAACATAAGGTTCATGTGTTCCCAGAGTTTCATCTACAGATCTCCACGTTCTTTCTGAGCTGGAAAGGAGAGCTTCTTTAAATCTTGTGCTGCCTATCAAGAACTGAAGAGGAGTACTGGGAAATACAAGTACCTCTTTCATTGCATCCCTGAGCTACTGGCTTGCATGTGGCAAAAATCACTACAAAGCTAGAGCTGGTGAAGCATAGAAGTTCTAAATCCAGTAAGAAACAAATGGTAAATAAGTCTTCCAGGCCAGAACTGGTCATTTTGAGTATATGGTTACTCACCTTGCTGACAATAATTCTTCCAGAGACTGCAGGCTAACTTAGCTCTGAATATTTTGCATCATCACCAAGTGTATGTCATAACTGCAGCAATGCCATTTTAAGCATCCCAGAGCAGAACTGCTGGCTCATACCAATTCTTAAGAAGGGCTAAGGACGATTCACATTAAGATTTCAAAGCTCACAGATTGAACCAAGCCTACCGGTGTTTAGGGACTCCGCAAATGTTTACTACCGATGTGTTACCAAGCTATCAAGTAATCTCTCTCCCTGACACAGACTCCTTAAGCAGAGGGCAGTATTTTCAGGACAGCAGCCATTCAAAAATCCTTTGAAAACCTTACACAAGCCTTTGTAAATACTTTTTTTCCCCTTCTGTTCATCCTGTGTCTCCACAAATGTTTGAGACAAAAATCTTCTGATTATGCACAGGAACACAGTTATCCCAGTTCCTTGTTCCCTGGACAGAGGGGCATTTAATGCTGACTATTCCTATAAACCAACAACTTCAGAACATAATTAGCAATATTGTAAAAAAATCCTGCAAGCAATTAGGACCGTGTCTGACCAATGGTAACACCACTTGAAGCAGTATGTTGTGCTTTCAGATGCGGACTGATCAGAAAGCTCTAATAGTTCAGAGAAGAAACTGAATTAAGTTAAATGGCTGTTTCCTTTTCCTGTTTCCACTCTACCACCTCAGGCTGGGTGGAAAAGTAGGACAGCAGGTGCCTGTCCGTGAAAGAAAACGTCAGTCAGCCCCCTTCTTGTGCTCTGTATCTTCATTTTAAGTTCAGTTATGTTTCAGTGTGACTCACATACCTTTGGGACACCCTTCACTACAGTCTCTCCTGAGCATCAGCTACCAGATAATTCAGTGTCCTCAGCCAGGAAGTTCCCCCTCACAACCTCTCAACAGCTCGTGGGGACATAACCCTAACAAATACCCCCGCCCCGAGAATGACAAGTGTATTGTCATTGATGACAGCGCTAGACACTTGTAAAAGCTACATAAATGTCCAGTTCTTTCTGAAAACTATTGAAGTATTTGGCTCAACCACTTCCTTCGGCAATGAATTCACCAGTGTCATCTCATGATATGGAAAAGTGTTTCCCCATTTTCACTCCCCAGTTTCATTGAATGGTCCCTTTGTTCTTATATTATGATACAGGAAGAACAGAAGCTCTCAAGTCTACTTTTCCTACTCTAGCAATTATTTTATAAACAATCTGTCCGCTTTTATATCTCTCCTTTCCAAAATAGCAACCTCAGTTCTTCTAATCTCTCTCTCTGAGTTTTTACATGCCTTAATTGCTCACGTCACCATTTCCTGAAGTCTCCTTTTTAAGGGCAGACTTCTGTGTCCTCCCCAGAGCATTCAGAAAAGATTGTCCACACTGGTGCTGAAATCTCATGCCTATGGTTATTATAGAGTTAATTTAAACCCCAGAAGGGGTAACATCAGCCCTTGCCATTGCACTGTTGACATTGAATTTCAATTACTGTCGTGCTGCCCAGTCACCTTCCCTGTTTGGGTCTGACAGAAGTCTTCCAGAGACCTCTCTAATACGGCTGCTCTGAATTACTTTGTGTTCTGCAGAGGTTGTTGCTTCACTGTTCGCTTTCCCCCGCTCTTTCCAGATGAACAATAAAGAGACACAACACAGGACACAGGATAAATCCTTGAGACATTTTGCTTTTAACCTTTTGCCAGGATGAAAATTAATTGATCGATTCCACCCCTTGCTTGGTGCTTATAGGACAGTTCTTGTTCAAAGACAATTCTTCTCATCTTACACTGTAATGCTTAAAATTTTTTAACATTTTTTGTTTGCACAATTTAGGGAAGGCCATTTTGGAAAGTCCCTACTTCATTCTGGAATTTTTTTTCCTACTGTTCAGCCTAACTTTGGCCACTCTATACCTATTTGTTCTTAAACTAGTAGCATCCTTCCAATTAAAAGCTCCTTTCCCTACCTGTTGCTTACCGTCAGGTGTGTTTCTGGCCAGCCATCAGACCCCTTCCCAGTCTCCATTTTCCTAGGCAAGGTTTTTAAGCCAAAGTTCTGGTGATAGGATCTTCATTCTCCAGAAAATCCTAGAAGCCATTCTTACACCTGTTTCAGTTTGAATGAATCTTTATTGAGAATGAATGGTCAGAATTATTCACAATATTCTATACAAGATTTTTTTAATAGAAAATTCTCTTTATACTTTTCTGGATCCCATTTACTTTTTAGCAGTTCATGGTGCGTGACCAGCTAATACTCAAAGATCCTTTTCCTCCTTCTCTCTTATTTCCAATTGGTGAGTTCCCAGGGGAAGAAAAAAAAAAAAAAATCATTAGTCCCTATATTCATGGCACTAAATTTTGCATACCTGAATCTCATCCAAGATTTCATTTCATCCAAATCTCAGAAGTCTTTCAGTATTCATTTATAACATCCTGATCATTTTGTCCTTGTGCCATCAGCAAATTTCATCCAAATGCTCTTTTTATTTATGCCAAGGCCATGAATTCAAATATGAGACAAGATAAGGCCCCAAAGTAACTTACATTAGTAATCCCTTTTCCCTATCAAGAATCTGTCTTTGTGGAGCAATCTCAAAAGCCTTTTAAAAATCTAAATATATCAGATTAAATGTTGCTCTTTCATTAACTCCTCTACTGACACATCCGGAAAACTGAGAAGGGGATTTATGAGATACTCTTTGCTTAAAGAATTAATCTCGGTTATCGTAGTCTTCCAGGTGTTTTGACATATTTTTAATTACCATTCCAACCAGCTTTCAAGAAACAAATAAAAGTTTCACTGATCTACTTCCCTGCTTCATCCCTAGCACCTTTTTTTTAAATTGTGGGTACAGTCTGTATTGTCTCCCCTGATGCTCTGGTATCATGGCAGCTTTCTATGGGAGACCACATATTTTCCTAAGCCAAGAAGCCAAGGTGCCCAACTACTTCTCACTTGAAGTTCTCTGGAATGCTTCGAGGTATGCCATATTATGTTTTAAAATTATTAGTTTGGTTGGTCCAACATTTCTCCTCATGAGATCTCACTTTCCAAAAGCTGCTTCATTGTAAAAAACAGAATGGACGCAGGACAAGAATATAAAAGCCTCCTACATCCTCAAAACTGAAGGTGGATATGAAAAAGCAAAGTTTTTCTTGATTGTTCTCTTTAACCTCCCTTGATCCAAAACATCCACTAATTCTTTCACAGGCTTCCTGGTTCTCACACCCTGGAAGACTCTCATTTATACTTTTCATTCATTTCATTTTTTGCTCTGCAACTCCCTGTTCTAGCTTCCCTCCTAATTATTACATGCCGCAAATTCAAGCTTCTCCGTACTGTAAATTTTTGAGAGCCTCTTGCATGACTCCCAATTTCTCAGAAATTATAAATTAAGTCACACGGGTATCCTATTTTCCTTTTGATCCACAGGAATGCTTGTCATCCGAGACTATTATTATTGCTGATATCATAGGTATCCACAGCACTTCTAAGGATTTTAATCTTTTACTATTAACTCTGATGTCTGCTTCTCAGTCAGAACGCAACAGCATGAACTGCTCATTAGTCTGAGCTATTGCGATCAAACTTTATACCCTGTCTGCATTTTCACACCATCTGCTTTTGAAGTGGTAGACAGACTGTTAATCAGACTTACTGTGCTTCAGCGTCTGTGAAGCATAGTGGCTCTTTGAAAAGTGACTTGAGGTGGGTTCTACATTTACTGTTTCACTGCAATTTCTGTCCGCAATTACAGGCAGACAGAGATTTCCTAGCTGCCAGTCCTGGCAGCGTGACCAGATGTGACCACAGCTTTCCTTCCCTGGCACCGTTGCCTAATATGAAGACCCAAACTTTGATGCACAAAACAGGATTTTCCTTTAGGGACAGCTACTAATTGATCTTTTGGTTTGTTCACTATAACTGTCTGAAACTTAGAATACAATTTTGTCAATTCAACACAGGAAGGAGCAGTATCCAGCTTCCTCTCTCAGAGCTATTTTAATTCTGCAGGGCTAACAAGCAAGAAAAACAGTAAAAATTATTTCAGCCCGTCAAGTCAGATTAGTCAGAACACACCTAAGCATCTTAACTGCTGAGTAAGAAGGTACCTTTTCATGTACAGCTTTTTAGCGGAGAATCACTTTACAACTTTGCTGCTCTTTGCTTTGTATTCATTGAGCCTATAGTAATATAACGTGTAACAGTACCTCTGCGAGCTTTTGCGCCCTAGAATCTCATATTCATGATCAGTTTATCTGTCTAACTACTGAAATGTCTCACTTGTGAGTACTTCATAATCCTTAACATAGTAACACTACGTAAACCTTCTGAGTCAGGAAAGTGCAATTATCACGGAAATAATTTTCTCATGGAAAACTTTTTAGATGTTTTATGCTGAAGGAAAAACAGCATGAATTGAAAATGTACGTAGAACAAATTCACTTCATTCACTGACACCCCTTTCTCTTCCCAAGAAAGCTCCTTTGTCTCATCCAAGTCTGCTAGAATAGAGCACAGCAGACCCTAGGCCACTGAAGACGCTTCAGAAGACCTTGACACCCTGGTCTGCCAGACCATAACCGCCAGGAATCTTGTCCCCAGGGGTCCCCTGCTGTCTAGCCTTACGAGCACCGAAATCGCGCAAGAGCCTGCATTTAAGTATTACTTACTCTCATGTAAGCACTTGCTGACTCTGTCAGCTCTGACTTCACCCTCCAAGCTTTTCAGCTTGAACAGAAGTTCCAGAAGAAGACTCCTACGTACGATTTTGCCTCACTAATCTGTCTAGAAGACGTCACTCCCGGAGGCCCATTCAGAGCACATCTCAGCCACAGGGAACCCGTAGGAAGAGCTGGGGCAGGCCAGGCACATCACGGTTAAAACATTTTCCTCGGCTTGTGGGAGATCTGGATCCCAACTCCTGCCTCCCCACATTGCTTTCTGTCAGATATCACAGTCTGAACACACAATTAAGTATTTTGCAGTAAGTATTTGTCATTTTGTATCTCCCTGGTCTGAAGGCCGGGGTTTATAATCCATCTATTTTTGTCTCCGTGAATATTTAATCATTCACAGAAAGAGGAAGAGCTTCAAGAAAAAAAGCCTTAAAAAGGCAACTGCCTCCAATTATCCAAAGCTGGGTAACAAGAGCATTTACCTAAGATATGCTGGCACATCTCTCAAATAGGGCGTTCGACCTTGGGCAGACACAGAAGGAGCAGTCTCCTTCTGCTCGTGATCCTTGGGAATGATCCCTGCTCTGCTCTGGTACCTACCTACAGCCACTATGCCTGTCTGAAAGATTGAGGGAAAAGCAGATGACCCCGGTTTAAACCTTTGCTATAAAGCTACGAGAAGAATGAAAGTCCCTTGCAGAGATCTAAAAAAACAAGAACTCGTGTAGGGTTCATGAAAATAAGAGACCAAATACAGGACGAAAGACTTTTATTTTTGTCCTTCCAGAGGGAAAGGTCATGGTACAAACTAAAGATTTAAAAGACATAAGAGAGCCAGAATGAAAAGAGACACTACAAATGCACCGATCAGGGGAAAAGCTTCAGTTAGAACTTGTGCCTTATTAGTCGTCCAAGAATCCAATTACGAGACCAAAACTGATAAGGAACCAGGCTCTGTTAGTTCTGCAATTCACAGAACTACCTGCTTCAAAGCACATTAGAGTGCAGCTGTAACCTGAAAAATTACCATCACATGTGACGGCATGGAGTCTGTAGAGTCAGGCTTGGAGGAAACAAAGAGCAAACCATCAGTCACTAAGAAATAAAGGCTGGGACTTTCCTTCTTTTGAAAAAGGCTTTCTGTATCGAAAGCACAGCCAATGTCCCTCTCAGACTTCTGAGGGTTTCAGGGAAGGGTTCATGTAGCTGCAAGTCCTATTTGAAAGCTGGGGTGGGCCCATGGCAGAGACAGGATAGAGCCCATGTAGAAACTACTTTTGTGGATGGCGAGAGACAGAAGGGCTGCTGCCCGAAATACTCCGTTATCTTTCCCAGTGACTAAAACCTCTGGAGCAGGGCTGATGTGGTTTTTTAACCTAACTTCGCAGGGTTACACTGGCACACTCCTTTAGCAGACACGGTTGTAACAGATCAACCACGCTCCATTGCTGGGAGCACGAGTGGAGTTTAAGTGGGAAAAGGATACACTTCACCCTGTGAATTCAGTCATACCAGCTGAGCAAGCGACTAAATAAAGTTTCATGGCTTCTTTTACTCCCATCTACGGCGGCATGAACACAAGTGTGAGAGTGAGAGGGATACCACGCTCCCCCACGCACCACCACCCACCCAAGCTGCACGCTACGTTTGAATGGATCACGAAGCAGGAGGAGCCCAGCCTGCGCCTGAAGGCCTGCCGGCTGGGCACAGCCCCGCTCCACTCGCAAACGTTACAGAGCCAGCGTGGGCGCTGCGGCGAGAGACAACATGGAGCCCCTTTCTGCCATTTTGCAGGCGCCGATCCCCACGCGGGGGGTGGCGGGCGGAGGGAAGGGACCCCCCCCTGCACGGTCCCAGCTGCGAGGAGGCCGCGGAGGGGAAGGCCCCGCCGCCGCCCGGGTGTCACTGCACGGCGACGGGGCTGCGGCTTCCCGCCGGAGCGCCGGGGCGCAGCGACGCCTTCCCAGGCCCGCCCACGGCCGCCAGACGCGCCGCACCGCCCACCCGGCCACCGCCCGCCCCGTGACGTGCGTGACGTGACGTGACGTGCGCGGCGGCAGGAGCACGGCCAGTCGCCACCACCCCCCCCGCCGCGCATGCGCCGGCCGAAGGACGACGACACCCGCCTCAGGCCGCGGAGCTAACCGGAAGCCGTCGGCCCCGGACAGGAAGTGACCCCCGCGCACTGTGACCAACAGCCCCGCCGCCCGGGCCCGCCGCCCGCGCCCCGCTCCAGCCGGCCGCGCGGCCCTTTGTGACTCATTTGACTGACACGCGGGGGGTGGCCAATGGGAGCTACAGCTCGCTTCCCGTCTGGCCCACCTTCTCTCGGGCCACGGCCAATCGGAAGGGCAAATTCTTCTCCGCCGCCGTCGCCCTTTGATGGATGGATGCCGGAGCCAACCAGACAGCGGACTGCGGGCTAGCCCTGCCCCCGCCTCCCGCCAATGGGCGCTGTGGAATGAAAGCGCTAGCGGGACCCAGGGGGGGGAAGGGAGGGCCGCCCCAGCAGACCCGCTGCGGGGCCGCCGCCCGAGCGCCTCTGCCCGGGGAGCCGTCCCCCCGCCGTGGGGGCCTCCCGCTGCCCTCGGCCCGGGCCAGCCCCGGCGGCGCGTCCCCGGCGCGGCTCCGCTCCCCGCCACACGTTCCCAGGCTGGATGCGACACGGGGCGGGGAGGAGCCGCCCGGCCGCTGCGTGCGGGGGCTCCTCGCGCTCTTAAGGTGGCCCGGCGCGGTGGGTGCCGCGGGCTCGCCGCCCTGCCCGGCCGCGGCGGGAGGCGGAGCCGGCTGTGCCGCGCGCCGCACCGCCGGCGGGAACGGGGCGTGAGGCCTCTGCCCGGGGTGCGGGGGGGCCGTCCCCCAGGGGTGGGGGCGAAGGTCCGGCGCGGGGAGACGCGCGGTAACGGCGGCCGACGCCGCGTCAAGCGGGAGCTGCCCGGTGGCAGGGGTACCCCGCGGCTGCGCTGCCCCAGCGGGGGAGAATGACCTGCTTTGCCGTCAGGGTGAGGGGACCGGGGGGAGGAGGAGGCCGCTCCTGGCTCTGTGTACCGGGAGGTGGGAGCCTGTCGCCTGCGTCCTGCTGCGGAGGCGGGGAGCTGTCACACCGAGGCAACGGCAGCCTGTCTGCCTTCGCAGGTGTCCGGGGCCGGGCCAGCAAACACATCTCTCGTTGTTCCTCCAACCTCTGAAGCCCCCGAGCTCCCAGCAGGTCCGGTTGGCGCTGGCAGAGACATAGGGTACGTAGCCTTTCCTTTAGGCAAGATCCTAAACACGGATTGGAAGCGCCCAGTTTTAAACCACCAGTTTTAGCCTCCTGACCGTGTAAGACACGCCATTACGTGGGGCTACCCTGAAAAAGGGGCAGGTACGTCATGCCCATGTTGTACTCTGAGGAATGATTCAGGGGACATAACATGAGCAACTAAAGTAAATTTATATATATATATTTACACACAAATATATAAAAGAAAGCTGTTCCTGGCTAAGGAGAGGTATTGGAAAAACCAACAACAAAAAAACCAAACACAAACCAACTACCAAACCCCACTCAGGGAGAAAAATACCTTAGGGTACCTGTATGTTACACTGGATCGCTAAGGTGCCTGCTTATTACTAGTTGCAAATGGAAGGAACAGTCTTTCAGCCAGGATGTGGAGGAGAATTCCTTCCTGAATACTGTTAAGTTTCAATGGCCTAACTGCCAAAAAACAAAGCCACCTCCTACACCTTCCTGGATACCAGAAGCCCCAACTGCCCGCTATCCATCTGTCAAAATTTATAGCTTTCCCTAGACAAATATTAACAATTCAGTCATGCACAAAGCCAATGGCATCTTGAAAAATTGGGAGAAGGATAAAATACATTGAACGTAATGTAAAAATAAGTTACATGGTGACTAGTTTACTTTTTTTTCCATGTCTCCATCTGCTAGCCCCTATCTTATACTTAGCTTGCAAAGGCTTTGGAATAGGTCTTTGTGTTCTCTGAATGCTAAATGCAATAATGGGATCACGATCCACTCACTTCTGTGCGTTTCTGCAACACTGGTTCTTTGGCCTGCCTCCCAAGGGCTTTTTTTGTGTTGGATGGCATTTTTGTATTTATGATCTTTCAAGTAGCAGAGTAAGTTAGTTACATCGTATCTTTTTTTTTTTGTCTATAAAAAGCAGAGACTATTTCAGACATTCATTTGGGGGAGAGGATCCTGAAAACCAAATGGAACAATAAATGGGGAACACACACTGGATGCCTGGCACGTGTCAAGCCCAACCGCAGTTTTCTAACACCTCTGCAGTTGGCTATAGATCAAACAACTCGCAGATACCACCCATCAGTGCCTCCCAGCACAATGATGCTTCTGCCTTGTCTCTCAGTGGAGTTAAGAGGAGCCTGTGCAGAGTATGGACACAAAGCCTAGCTGGAGGGGAACTGGAGAACTTGGTGTGGGAATAGCAGGGAGACCCAAAGACCACCTAGCCCAAAGAGAAGTTGAAGGAGAGAGAGAAGGCCAAGGGAACTGGAGCTAAGATGTGTACGTAGGGCTGGAGTGAGGCTAGGGGAAAGGACAGAATAGGACACAGCTCTGCCGTGACCTGTGGAGGTGGGAGGGAAAGAGATGGATGTTGGCCGTTGGTAATGATTAGGAACACTGTAATGGGATCTGTAATGAGATAATAATGTGGGAAAAGGGGCAGGAAACCCACCTTGACAGAGAGAAGAACAGGCAGTAGCACAGGGAGAAGAGCTACGGCCAGAGCTGCTGGCATCGGAGTGGAAGAAAGGTTTGGTGTGGGAGAAGAGGACACAGAGCATCCTGAAAGGATGGAGGTTGAAGGTCATTCTGACTTCTTGAAACGAAGGCACGGGACTACGGCATAGCTTTTGACCTGTTGAAGGAATGCAAGGAGTTGTTGCAGGTGCAATGGTAAACAGCCCTGCAAAAGCAGCAAGTCTTACAACACCCCCTCCACTATCAGAACAATTTCTATATTACAGTTTCCAGAAGAAAAAAAAAAATTTACTCAGAAAATGCCATTTTCTTCCAGCATTTACTCCAGGCCTTACAGCAGTGTTACCATTTGGAGGGATGCAAATGTGAAACTACCCACAGAAAGAAGGGATTCTCAAATACAGGGGGTCTTTCAGATAACTGGAGTGGGGACCCCAAGGGAGGCTGTTTCATGGTCATGCATTTCAGATTTCCATGTAGAAGTGGCCTGCCTACGACATTAGCCTCAGATGCAGGGGGATCGCAGGCGGTGCCTGTTCTTTCTCACACACACGTTTTGGAATATTTGATCTATTTAGTTGACTTCACAGCACAGTCCCCTTTAATGTTGTAAAATGATGGACAGTTGCCTTGGTCTGCGTCCTTAAGTCCAGCCTTGCGACACACCAACATGAGACTCCCAGTTTTCGGCCAACTGGGTGAAAGCGGGACAACATTGTATGTAATTCGTGGGGTTTTCTATAGGGTTTTGCCGGGTTGTAACATCGGAGAGATAGCGATGAGACTTTTAACAAGGTTGTGGCAGAAACGCCTCTTAAGATTTGGAGATGTTACTGTGATAGCTTATTGACAAATACAGGGCATAAGGTAAGATTAGCAGGGATGGAGATTTGAATTTTTTGGGGGGTGGGGGAAGGCTCTGAGCATCCTGGGCTGGAGCAGGGCACAGCCATTCTGCACAACCACTGCAGAAGCAGAACGGGTCAGCCAGGGCAGCGAGGCTGACCCGCGGCGGGGGCTGCCAGGCCCAGGCCCAGGCGGCCATTTGGGAGCGGCGTCCGCGGGCGGGACGGGGAGCGCCCCCGGGCTGGAGGAGATGACCGCCGGGTCGGGGAGCGGCTGTTGCAGGGGTGGCCCAACAGCTGCCGCCGCCAGCCGGGGGGCGGCAAGAAGCTGCCGTTGGCAGCGGCCTGAGGGGCGAGGGCCCCCCGGCCGGCGGCCATCTCCGGGTGAATCGAGCCCCCGGGGCGGGGCGGGGGTGCTGGGGAAGGCCGCGGCCCCGGCTGGTCCCGACAGGCAGCCACGCTCCCCGGGCGGAGCCCCGCCCTCCCTCCACCGGGTAGAGCGGGCGCGGCCCCCGCTGGGCAGCCGCAGCTACCCCAGACCGGCGCCTCCTTAACCCGGGGAGGCGGGGGCGGCCGCGGCCGGGGGGAGCCGGGGGAGGCGGAGCGGAGGCCGGGGAGGAGCCGGGGCCTGCAGTGGAGCCGCAGCCCGGAGCAGCCGGAGCAGCAGCCGCGGGAGCGGCGGGGCCTGGAGAGACTCAGCGCCGCCCGGCCGGGGCCTCCCGCACCGGAGCCCGGGGAGCCCCCTGGGGACGAAGCCGAGGCCCGGCGGAAGGCGGCGGAGGCGGCCGCTCAGCCCCGCGGCAGGCCCGTGAGCCGCCGCGGCCTCCCGTGGTAGCCGGGCCCGGGCAAGAGGAGCTGGGGCCTGGGGGGAAGCCAGGGACAGCCTCCGGGCGGCCGGGGTGGGGGGACACCCCCGTAGCCTGCCGGGGTGGGGGAGAGACCCTGCCCGCCGCCCCCCGCCCCATCCGCAGCCGTGAGGGGACACCCCGTTAGGCAGCCCCGCTCCCGGCGGGGGGGACGCCCCGGCGGCCCCTCGCCGTCCCCGCCTCGCTGACAGGCCGGGGCGCACCCGCCTGCCAGCCCCCTTCCCCGCAACTGGTGGGGGAGCTTAACACTTGTCCCCTTCCCCACTAACGAGCCAAGGGAGGGCAGAGGCCCCTGGCACCAAGCCCTGGTAACTATCTAGAAGCAGGTCTGCTCTTCCTCGCTGTGGAGTAGAGCCTCCTGGAGCTCCCTCAATACCTGTTTAGGGGAGAGGCATTCTCAGACCCCAGTTTCTGAGGGTTGTGAGAATAACCCTTGCCTCCTACTCCTCCTGCTACTGAGGAAATTCCTCCCCCAAGCAGAGGAGACACCCCTTCCCCAGCTCTTCTCCAGACCAGACAGTAACAGGGGAGTCTTCACAGAAGAAACCCCGTATGCCCAATACTGGCAGTCCCCAAGACAGAAATAAGCAGGAGCTCCAGATACTTACCTAGTAATTTTAATTATTTACATCTGCTCAGTAGGCAGCAGAGAAAGCAAAACAAGGGAGAGAAAGCAGAGGCAGATTTAGATACTCTTCTTCCCTTTTCCGGTTGCCGTTAACCACTGGAGATAAAGGTAATTTCCAATACTGACCTCATCTCCTTCATCCCGAGGAAGATCCCTTGTCCCCTAATCCCAAGAGCATTTTCTTCAGATATCCTGTGCAAGGAGAGAAGACACACCTCCCAGTTACAGGGAAAGGAAAAGGCAGATTTGGCTGATAATATCCACAGAGGTAGCAAGAATTTTTTCAGAGAAAGATTTGCCCACCCTTAAAGACGTGCACCTAGAGGAAAGAGAAGAGATTTACAGGTAGGGAGATAGGGGAAATCGATCTCTGAAATAATCTGACAATCAGTGAAAAGGCTGTTTCCCAGGGGAACACCCCTTTAGTAGTTAGCTGCCAGAAGGGAGAGAGTATCTCCATCGTGGGATAAAACCAGCAGTTCTAGGGGGCTGACAATCCCAAGCAGATTGTTTCAATACTTAAGATCCTGATTTCATCCACAATCCCTTCGTCCTCAAAATATTTTTTGAAGAAGCTCTTGGAATAGCTGACAGCAACGCTCTGAGGATGGGTCTCAGAGAAGGAGTGTGAAGGGCAGCACCCCAGAAACCAGCATTGAAGATAATCCACCTCCCTCCAGAAAATCCTCCAGACAGAGTGAGTGACCACATTATATCACCTCTCTATTCCTAGCTGTCCTTCTCTTTCGCCTTCTGTCCTTGTTTTCCATGTCTCTTCTCTCACTGTATCTGCTTTCCATTTAATCTTTTCTCTCTCTGTTTCTGAACCTCTCCCCAGCCTTCTTTTTCAGCATGTCTTTCTCCGTCGCTCTCATTTAGCTCCCTGATATGCTATATGGAATTGACCTGATTCTTTCCCTCACTATTTAGCTTATGGGAGACCTTAGCCCTATTTAGTTGTAAGAAACCTCTCTGCCCTTTCCCTTCTACTTTCTTTCACTGGTGTATTCATCCTAGGGTCAGCCTTTATCATCACCAGTGTGAAATTAATTTCTGTCATTTAGGGGTCATTGAGAAGGATAATACTGGCCAAAAAAGCGTTGAGGAGACAGGAGCAGTGATTTGTAGTGCTAGTGTCCAAGGATGCACCCATGGGGTTGGCATGTCAGTTGTTCTCCATGTGGGTCCCTACTATACTTGTAACTGTCGGAATAAAATCATTGTGTGATGCAGACCTCACTGTGCTTGGGAACTGAACGTACAGATCCCAGTGCTAGTACTCTTGAGATGTGTGTCCTAATGTACCTAGGGGCTGTGGGATGAATTCTGGTAAGAGTGCCCTTGAGAGGGGGTTCTGTGGTGCTCAGGGGCCTGGGAATGAAAATCGTGACAGTGCTTGTGGAACCTGCTTTGAAAGCCAAAAGAAGCCATTCCATTGCCACCAGTCTTCATCTGTGTTTTATGCTGTGTTCAGGGGCTAGGAATGTGAATCTTAATGCTAGTGCCGTGGTGAGCCAAGCTGGCTGCTTTTTGTAAATGAGGCAGTTAATTTCCAGTCACAGATGAGTATTCTGACACTAACGTAGTGATTTTGTGAGAAATCAAGTCCGAGGGAGACTTCATCTCAAATGAAGCCAAAGCAGATTCCTGTAGCGGAAGAATCATGCCTAAGGATATCTTACCTGAGGTAGTCCTGTTTCTATTCTCCAGTGAGATAGCAGTGAGGAAATGCAAGATCAAAAGGTCCTTGGCCAGGACAGGAACCCTTCTGGAATCCATTTGGGAGCACAGTGGTTAACAGGGAGTCCCTGAAGAAGGAACTCCTTGGTGTAATTTGCTAGCAAGATCAGACAAAAGATGCCAGGTCCCTCCAAAGTGATTCCCCATTTTGGCAGAGAATTTTGACAGTTACCCATAGCTTCAGAAGGTGCATCTTTCTAAGGGAAGGCTGAACCATGAAGCGTACATATGTTCTGGGGGTACTGTTAGATGCCCTCCTACCTGTTGCCCTATAGTTATGCAATCAGACTGTTTTGAGTACAGCTGGGTTATCTAGCACAAGGGAAGAGATAACTGAGGCATTTTGGCCTTTGTACATTCGAGGGGGTAACTGACTTTTCATGCTCTTGAGGTTAATTTACCTCGCACTGCCCCCTTCCTCACAGTAATGACTTGACGTTTTTCAAGTGCTTTTGGTTCTGATGGATGCCAGGGCACTTCAACAGAGTATATATGCCAGCCTTACAAAATTCTGCTGTCCCACAACAATTGTCTTTCTGTATATGAAATGTTTTTTTTCTTCATTATTAATGATAAAGATTAAGATTTTGTATTTGCTGCCTGAGCTTTAAATATTCATGACAGACATATAAGGCTGAAAGTCATATGCTGTAAAGTAACTGTTATTTATTTGTTAATTGCTGACAGGGCATTCAGTGCTGACTTGGACACAAAATTAAGCCAATCTCTGCTCTGAAGATCTCGTAGTCTAAAACACAGCTATACAAAAGCTAGGACATACTGATAAATTTAAGGGAGGGAATAATTTTTAGAGAGCGTAGCTTTTCAGTGTGATCGTGGTATTTACATCAAATGTTTATCACAGGCGAAAATGTAGCTTCGTCTGAGGTGGAATACTGCAGCTGTTCTGCACCATTTATTTTATACGAAAGTGTCCATAAAAGAAAAAGGGAGAGTATTATTTACCTTCATAAAAGTGCAAGGTATTTTATAGACACATTTAAATGAAAGTGGTATGTCTTTAAGAGTTTACATTAAGAATGTTAAACCTGAACCCCTAAAATTAGACTTTAAAAAACACATTTAGGTACCTAAGTAAATAGCCTAATTCTTTTAAGTGCCCAGGAATGTAAGTTGACTTCAACAGAAGCAAGGAAGTCTTCAACATTTGAGTAAGAGACACTTGGTTATTCGTGTATGGGTTTGTAAATTTAAATTTGGACATTCATGTTTCCAAAAGTTGACTTTTAAAGTTGAAGCAGTCTGATCTTGTCCTGTGTGCACTCTGCTCCCATCTGAGAACTGAGTGTGTGGCATTTCTCAGGTCAAGACCTTGAGTAAAATGAAATGAGAAGGTCTGGAGAGTTATGGGAAAAGGATTACGTTACTGAAAGATCATGAGGTTATATTAATGTTTAAGTATGCGTTCTGCGGTTTTATCTTGAAATCTGGTTCTGTAGGCAAGTTTCTAGGGTAGAATAAGGAGTCAGAAAAATTGGAATTAAATATAATAAACAGGTTGAGGAGTTTGGATGTAATTTCCCAGTCCAAGACAGGGTTGTGACTACTGTAGTACTTTCCCCCCCCCCCCTATAAAAATACAGCTGAATGCTGGTGTCTCTGGAGAAGTTTTTTCTTACCTCAGAGGTACAGGTATCTTTGCTTACTGCTTCCTCCCCTGAATTTCAGCTGACCTTCATATAGTGGGAGATTCAGTCTGCATCGCAGTTTGGATCTTTGGCCCCTTACTTCAAGTGTCAGAAAGGAGGTATGGTTAATGGCAGCTGTGATATGGACAGCTGTCCCTCAAGAGCAGGACCGAGCTGATTATCTCACTTTGCACAGCTGTCAGACAGGAGTTACATTTCAGTCATTAGCAACCAAAAGATGCAATGTTTTTGGACTCATTTTTCCATTTGCTTCTCCCAGCCTTGGGTAGAATTGTAACCAGTGACTTTCACACCCTCTGTGTTTTGTAGTACTCCATTTGCTGAATCTGTTGATGAGATGCTTCAGAATTGAAACTTTGAAAAATATGGTTTCTAGCATTTTTGGTCTGGAAGACAACTTTGAAAATATGAGTAGTGCCCAGATTAATGGACAGCCTAAAATGGTATCTCCAAAATGTTTGAACTCTCCAGTTGTGTTAACTCTGAAGCCTAAAGAAAAGTATTTAAATCTCTGTATTGCTGGCTGTTGCACATTGTGTTATTTTAGCAAGAATATCCAGTTGATGCGTTCAACCTCCAGATGCTTATCATCTTGGTAGGAGTCAGTATTGCTATTTGCTATCTCGTCTGCTGTTGTTGTTTCCTTCTTCCTTCTAAGGAATGTATGATGAACTTAAAAACCGATAACGTATTTCTGCCCTGTACTCATGTTTTCACTTTTAAAGGCAATCTGTGTATGTGTATTACTGAGAGATTGAGCATGCTGCAATATGTTTTCACAATTAATTAATTGCAAATTTTCATTTTAAGTTTGAAATAAATATGCAAA
Organism: Oceanodroma leucorhoa; assembly: GCA_030449065.1. NCBI lineage: Eukaryota > Metazoa > Chordata > Aves > Procellariiformes > Oceanodroma > Oceanodroma leucorhoa. Next base: position 125,838 of record JASVER010000281.1, read on the forward strand.
ATATTGGGAATGTTTCAAAATTTGGAGACCTCACAACAGAGTTTAGGACTGATTTAACGTTGTGTCCTGTGGTGCTTTGCCAAGATTTGGACTAGACTGTTGTTTTATCCTTCTGTCTTTGACCTGCCCCATCCTCTACCCCATCCTATTATGAACCTTGGAGTTGATGTCTTAAAGGTAGATGATGCAGAGATTTTGCTAGTTCCCGACCTTTGTGAACCCTTTCCTGAACCCTGTCCTGAGCTTCCTAGCATCGTGTCAGTCAGGTTCCTCTCCTGCACCTTTAAGGCCCAGCACATTTCCACCCCGCCTACTTCTTTATTCTCATTTCCTCCTACACCCCACTCCTCCTCCCAGTTCTCTCTGTACTGCTCTTTGCATCTCATTTTCCATGCTGTCCCTCTGGCATTCTGTCCTGTGGTCCTATAAGCCTAAAATGCTGCTTCTCTTTTCATCAAGCAAGCATCCCTCATCTCCTCTCTAGGATTCTTCACTGGCAGGATCCCTTTCTTGCTACATCTCACAGGCCCCCCTCTCACTTCCACACCTGCATTTTGACCTGTTCTTGGTTTGGCTTTCGTTAGATTATATGCTTGTGGACACAAGAGTGTTTTTTTGTCTAAGGTTATGTCAAGAAATCTGTTCTTTTTTACCACTATGTAATAAATTTTGTGCCTTTGAAAATATCCAATTCTGCTAGGCTGAGGAATGGTGCTTTGTCTCCATAATCCATCTGACTCATTCATTCTCCCACCCTCCATTCTCCCCTGCCCCCTTCCCTTCCTCAAGAATAGCTGGATTTTAGTTGGTTAGAATGAAAAGCCCTTGTGTTACCTTCTCTGGTTCCTTCCAGCACTTCAGGGTCTTGGTTTTGAGAATTGGGGTGAAAATTTGTGCAAGGGCCAGTACCTCATTCCTCATCTTTCTAAGCTGGTCAGTTTACTTGATGTGAAGTCAAGAAATAAGGGAATGTGTGTTCTTTTTTGGCCCTTTTTTATGTGTAAGAGAGACTGAGTAATGAGGGAGAGGGGGAGATGACGAGTGAGAGGTTTTATACCTCGAGGAAAAAAAAATTTGCTTTTTTGGTTTTTCTACAATTAGCAATTCAAATTTTGTTTATGCTCCCTGCTGTATAAAGACTGTGGCTGATTATAGCAGAAATATGTAATTACTATTTAAAGTTCAAATCTGAATAATTGGGAAGGAATCTGAACTTTTTGTGGTCACAAATTAAGGGAGCAAAGTTTCTGAATTCTCGGTTTCCCCCAAAAAGCTATTGTTAAGTAAAAGCAAAACAATCCTCCCTCCCCATCAGGAACTTGCAGGGAAAAATACACAAGCTGCTAAAAAATTACTTCTGAAATTCCCTTTATCTCTACCTGAACAAAACAGACAAACTTTGAATGCAGAGAACTGGTCTGGGATTTGGGAGACCTGTGTTCTCTGCATGGTTCTGCTGCTCCTTTGCTGGCTGACCTTGGGCTGCTCATTTCTCCATGTGTGGCTTCCCGTTTATCCTGGAGTAGGTTATTGATCCTTTATAAGGGTTCCAAAGTATAAGGATGAAAAACACTTTATACAGGCTGGCTGTTCTTCTTGCTGTTGATTACCTTAATTACAATGTGATATTGAACTCAAAACCTCTATATGCCGCTTTTTGTGGCGTTAAGAAACAGTGAAAGCGTGATGCCCCAATTAATTTTTGTTTCGCGGAAGGACCTGTGACTCCAAAAGTAAAAGACCCTGTACCATGTCTGCAGCCTAGAACTGTTTTTTAAGTTGACTTAAGTATAGATACTCTGACTCGCTTGAAGCTTCTTCTAAGATCTCTAATGACCTTTTCTTGGCCAGGTCTCAGGGTCTCTATTCCATCTTCATCCTTCTTGGCTTCCCTGCTGTTTTTGACACTTGATCATGCCCAGTCTTGAAATCTTGTCCTCCCTTGACTTTTGTGTCAGTATTTTCCTGGTTTCCCTCCTACTGTTCTAGTCATTCATTCAGTAGCTTCTGCACTAAGCTATTTACCTTCCTCCATTTATTTTTTTTTGTAAGTTAGACACAAAGACCCACCTCTAGTATCCTCTCTTTGCTTTTCTTTACCTCCTTCGTGCCGGTGATACTAAATTATGCGACTTGGCGTACTACCTTAACATCTTTTTTGAATGATTTGCTGCAAGTTTAAGACCGCTGAGGCCAAGACGGAACTCCAGAAAGCTCCTTTGAGATTTCCCTTTGTTTCCTGCTTTCCTCTGTTGTGAGCCTCCACAGTTGGGCCTATAACATGGGTTTTCTTGCACTCTTCTTGCTCTGCACATACAGGATAGGGGCTCATCTTCCAGTTTCATGGCCTGAATCTCCCGCTTCTTCTTTATTAGTCTCTTTGGGTAACCCTTATGCTTTCTCCTTTATATACCATCTCAGTTACTGCTAGCTGTTCTTGCTGGCCTCTGACAATTGTGTTACCTTCTTGTCTTGTTACAAACACAATTACTGAAGCTATCCTCCTGGTGTGTTTTCTCAACATGTTGCCATCTCCTCCTTGACAAGCCTGTTCATTGGCTATCATCCACCACATAAGGTTCCAACTTCTTGTACTGTAAGGGGCCTTCACATTTGTGTTTCTCCCCTGTCTTTCGCTGTCTCTTAATTGTCCTTTGCTCTGCCAGCAACACAAGCATGACGTTGTCCTTTTCCATTTCTTGCATGAGCATCTCTTCACATTCTTCCTCAGCTGACTCATACCTTGACACATATAGGAAAATTGCCAGCCAGCAGAGGCCAGACATACTGGAAACTACTTATTTGCATATTTGAAAATTATTCAGAAGGCCTAACTGATACTCAGAGGTAGTTGTCTTATTTACATGTACCCTCCTCTCCCTGTCTTCTTTTGTAAAGAAGGATGATTACAAAAGTAAATAAAAATCATCATAAGCAAAGACACAACATCTCAAAGACTAGGAAGGTCAGGACTGGAGCAGAATAATACTTGCAGTTGCAAGCTGGCAACTGTGGCAAGTATGTGTGTGGAAGAAAGGGGCTTCTTTCACTGTCTGTAAGGAAATGAATAGGGGATTTAATTGAGGATGATACACAAAATGGAGCATTTTGAGTAGGATGCAGAAAGCCAAGTAGCATTACTAGCCTTTAAAGCCAGAAGAAACTTTTAATGGGTATGTGTTCCTTGCTAGTGGGTTCTGAATCCTCTTGACCTTCAAGCTTAGTACAAATCTTTACAAGTTGTGAGCCTGGCTAGGGATTGTCAGGTGTTTTGTCTCCTGGAAGACAGTTCAGTCAGTTTAATTCAGAATAAGAGCTAACAGAACCGTGAAAAGGAATTATGTTAAAACAGCGGTTGAGACCTAATTTGTGAGCTTCACACAGTATTACTTGATTCTTCTGATCATTCTCCAACTTCAATTTCAGCTGCACGTTGCTTCCAAACTCCTCTTTAACAGGCTTTTCTGCAGTGCTTTGGTAATCTTAACTCTGGGAGCATCTGCTGTATGTACATTTTGGCCATGTGGTATCCGACTAATCTGCACTTGATACCAATTTCCTTATTTTCTATGAATTCAGTACACAGTTCTTGCTAGTGCCTGATACCCACTTCCACAAGTGAGACAGAATGGGTTATGGCTTGTTTCAGCAACTATTGCAGAGTTCATATTGACTAATCTATTTTCAGTGGTTCAGCCTTTGGTGAACAGGTTCTGACCACTTGCAGTCAGATTTTCATTTTCACTATGCCTGGCTGGCATTCATTTAGCCCTGGGAGCTCTCTTACTTAGAAGCTTTGTAGTATTACTATTATTAAACTGCAAGGTTAACAGTAATTTTCACTGATAGACCCATTTTTTAATGGGAATAAGAATACAGTTTTCACTTATAAGTGCATGTTGAATTCTTTTAACCTGGGTTTCTGTACCTATATTTGCAACGATGTGAAGATCATCTGAGCAAGATATTCTGCATGCTGATCTACTTCTGATGTTGTCTCTAATTTCAGAGACAATCTGGGTATCATATCAGTGTTTGCATATCTTGTACTGAAGGTTAACTAGTGAATGTGATTCTGATAGGCAGCTAAAATTGAAATCCTTCTCTTCAACCTGGGTGCTCCCACAAGGCTGTGGGAAATACCTTCTCTTAGATACAGTTTCTCTACCACAGACTTCCTGGTTTCCAAGGAAAAATTTCATTCCAGATACGTGCTCGTAAATTTGAATTATTCCAAAAACAATACCCAATACCTTTCTCAGTGTAAGAGTAATTGTTATGTTAATATTCTTAAAGCAAATGGCAAAGATTTCTCTTGCCTGCCTTGGCATATGTTTAGAATTACAGCTCCTACTTCCAATGATAAAATATTGCGTAGTGGTACTGAGGGTGGAGGGATGCTGTAGAAACATTTCTGCTGTGGTGATGTATTTTCATTGTGCTTCTTCAAAGTGCTTGGTTTACTTTTTGCTTAAAATCTGTTATTGGGAGGGTTGTCATGGGACATTTGGCTTATTATTAGAATAAATCTTTTATAGTAGTCTTATTACAAAGAAAATAATTTTTGGCTCAAAAGTATTTTAGGCATACTAGTGTTCTCAGTATCATTTGCTGTTTCTTTTGACAGGTGTTACGTATTCCCCACTTTCACTTACGCAGCATCATAAATAAACAAACTAATCTTAACTTTGAACACATATTTTCAGACTGTCTGAGGGGTCTCTGCAATGTTTGTGCAGTATTTTTCCTCTGCATTTTTGCTGCATGTTTATGTAGCAGACAACAAAAATATTTGATTAGTTGATCTTATTAAAATCTGGCAAGGCACTAGCTATGCTCGATCCTAGCCTTTTATGCCCGTAAAGATACTGTCTCTCTTGACATGAGAATATTTTAGACTTTGGCTGTAATGCCATCTGTTGATAAGTTTAAATAAGCAGGTCAGGTTTATAAACTATACCATTTTGTCAGTTCCGTACAAGACTAGTACATAATTACTTTTGGAATTGGATCCTGATGCACTTCCAACATGGGGATTTTGGTGACTTTATAGTCCCTACAAGACTTCATGCTTCATTAATACCAAGAATGCATGCACAGTCAGTGCCGTTCATTTACTAATTTCAAAATACAAAATTATACCCTGCTTGTGCACCTTTCACAAAATGGAGGGAATTGAAAGGTCATATGTTAAAATGTGCTGTTATGATATTTATGTAATTAGTAACTATTATGAAAACAAATTTGTTTTCTTTTTGTTTTTCCTCGAGACTTAATATGAACCTTATGTTGTTGAGATTTCTGTTTATTCAAGGAAAACCATATCTGTATAACAATTTAATTATAAAAAAACAATTAGTTCAATGATTTATATTAGGCTATACATGGTCTAAAAGTTTTCATCTTCCTCTAACTCTGATTTTTCAGTACCATCTTAGTGTGTTGTGTTGTAACTTTTAGCAAATTTCCAGTTCAGGAGGCCATAATTGCTGTACCACCTGTGTTCTTTTATGCAAAATAGTATCGAATAATTCAAAGCCATTCCGTCTTGCACACTAAGTAGTTTTGAGCAGGGGCATAGCGTCAGACCACTGTGACACGGACAGGCGCAGATTGTGACAGTTCATACTCGTATAGGTGATACCATGCTGTGTGCTCTTAGGTGACAGTAACTTCCTTTGGTTTAATCCCTTTTTCCTTTGTGGTTCATGGCTAGTGTGCCCCTTATTACCACATCTGCAAGCCTATAGTTTATTGGGAAAATGTTTTTCAGCTTGTTCTACTGCTCCCAAAGAAGGGAAACATGGTTCTAGGGTATGATGATTTCTCTTACCTCTTTACCTCAGGGACTGGTTTTCCTTCTTCCATATGGCACTGCAGACAGAAGTGTACCTTCAAACTGCAGTGCTTTTCTTTTGGTTTGCTGATATACTAACATGACACCTACCACTCCTTCCAGATTAAGTTTCATTTTATGAACAATACCCAGCAGCCTCTCTCTTCCTTCTGGATTTGATTCCAGAAACGTAAACATTTCCTGAAGGCTTCTCTCAAGTGGTTAACAAAATGACGGATAACAATTTCAGACTATGCAGGTAATCAGTATCCTTTTTTCTGATTTCTTACATGAAACGAGTATCTCTCAGTGAGGATGTTTGCTTAGAGAAGATAAGATTTTTAAGTGTTTTGTTCCTGCCCTCTGAGTTGAAACCTCCTTATTTTTGAGGGAAAGCACATGTCTTAAAATGGTAAATTTTTCTTCCTGGCAGAGTTAGCAAAATTGATTCTTTCCCCCTTTCTGTATTGGCATAAGAATACAGGTTTCTTGCATGTGTAATTTACACAAGTATGTCAAAGTTGCATTTTTCCATCAAAGTAGAAGCTGTCCGTTTCTCCATGCATGTGGTATTCTTACGTGTTACTTTTCTTCCTTACTTTTTGAGGCAGTTTCCTCTAATTGACATCCCACTCACCTGTGTGTTTCAGAAAGGTTGCAGTCAAATGGTTCTTTTTTGCCGGTTTGTTGGGTCTGAGTTTGTTTGTTTGTTAAATACCTCAGAAGCTAGGTGTATCTCTGAGTATGTTAGATGGATATTGTTTGTTAGATCACTGGATCTGTGTTTCCGGCACTTAAATAGAAGTGGCCTTATTTTTATACGTGTTCTACAGCGATGTCTCTCACCGCTTGGTAGTCTGTTGCGCATTTCTTCCTTTTCAAAGTTTTCTGTTGAGAAACCTAAGTTGAGTCTCCTTTGAATGTTTTGCCAATAGTGTTTTATTGGGTTGGAATAGCAGCAAATAAAGCAACAGTGAAAGTAAATATAGAAAAGTAGATGTAGAGACTTATTCTAGAATATGCATCTTCTGTAGGCTGTGCACAGCATAGTTTCATTCATTGTATGACTCTGCTTCAGTCGTAACTGATTCTGACTGGCCAGACTTTGAGTTCAGCCTTAAAGAATGTTTCAGGCTATAAATGTTTATTTACTGCATTCAATATGACCCTTAGAGTGCTCTTCCCCACATTTCATACATTTTTCGATCCTGATATATAAGTAGCAGTGATCTTGGGTAAGATCTGACTGGCTTTACAGCAAGCATTTGTAAAAGAGCAGGGCGGGCAAAGTACAGATTTCTTCAGTCCCGTGGCAGGGAGAGTACAATCTGATAGATGGATAGCCTTGCATTTTCAGCCTGAGGTTCGATTTGCTAGTTGCAAATATTCAAAGGCAGTAGCTTTCCTGGAAAGCTGTAGTGAAGTATTACTAGTCCCAAGTGAATTAGCGGTTATTAAAAGGTATTCAATGCTAGGATTTTCTTTAACGATTAATACATTTTCCTTATGAATTAGACAGATTCTCCTCTGTTTAATTGTAGTTTTGGGTCAGGGCTTGGCTGTCATTTTTGCATCTCTGACCTGTCTTGACTTGGGGTTGTACTGGAACTAGTTAGTGCTTGAGAAATGAAGACTCTGCAGTCAATTTCCAGCTGTTGATGGTGGTTATGACTTGGCTACCTTACCCTTGGTTTTTAAAGTCAGCCAAACACATAAACAGATACCATCTACCATGTAAAGTCAGAGATTATGAATTCTGGTCTTCGACTTTCTTTTTACTTCTTCAAAGTTAACTCTGGCTTGCTAATGTGGTAGGATTTTTTTTAAACATCCTTGATTTCGGTTCAGTGTGTTTGTTAGTCATTAGTATTTTTTTTTCTTTGTTTGAGTGGGATCATAAGAGAAAAGTTCGAAAGAAGATTTGCCAGGCAATAAACTGGGAAGGGAAAGTTGGAAGAACCATCAGCTGCTCTGGTTTGGCTGTAGTCTTGTTTTATCGTACCATTAAGTAGTGTCAAGCTGGTGTACTGCTTGGATCAGGTGAATGAGATATGCAGCACAAATTATAGCAAGTATTACTGTTATAGTAGGTATTCTGTAAAATAATTTAGTAGCCTATTACACCAAATTATTTTTGCACTGACAGTTCTCTGGAATTGCCACCTTACCTGTGTTTTGACTATGCCTGATTATTACAGATCCCATATTGCCAGGATACAGACTTATAAATCCAGTAACATGACCAAGTTTAAATTTGGAAAAAAAATCTTATTCCACTGCTTTGAAATTTCCCATGTGATTGTTATTGGGTCTGAGTCTTCACTTTCTGTCCTAAATTACTGTCTAGCGTATGTGTTATTAAAAAGCTGCTGTATTTTACTGAAAAGTAGTTGTTTCAGTACTGGGTGATTAGTGCATATGTATATACGGATTTTTTTTTTTTTTATTTAAGATTTTGGGATTTTGTTTTCTTGTCAAAGATTTTTATGAACAGGGAATGAAAATATTCAGATTCTTATCTGGTGTTCATGGGTGTAACATGACCCAATTCTAACTTTGCTTGTCTCCCTGATGAGTGTATTTTACACGAATACACAAAAGCTTGTGTATTTGACAATTGGCATGTTGCATATCAACCTTACATTTTACTGCATAGCCAATCATCCCAAATGCTGTACTGACATAACCTGGGCAGATCTGAAGCTCCGTGAAAACTGCAGTGTTTTCTTCTGCTTCTTGAATTTCTGGTGTTTCAGATTGGTATCTTGATCTGCCATAGGCTTTTATAACTTTATTTTCTTGATTTCTGTGTTTGTCTTAAAAAAAAAAAGTGGGGGAGTGGCTGGGAAATTTGTATTTATTTTACTTTGGATGTGTATTGTTAGTACAACTGATATTTCAGAATGGTTTAACACACATATGATAACCAACAGTAATTTGTTCTCTGATTGCACTGTGGAAATTAAAATTTATATGAGGCACACTTAAAAAATTAAGCATTCAACTGATATTTAGTTCATGTTTGTTTTCTCCCAAGTTGAATACTACTTTTAGTGAGGGCTGGACCTGTAAAGTTACCATGCAAATGTAGCTGCGTTTCAGTTACATGGATACCTCATCGGTCTGTCCATCCCCACTGGATAAAAATACATTGCTGCTTTACCTTTGTATAATTCAGGAAGGAATAGTGCTGCTGTGGTTTTAAAATTTAAAATGTTTGAGATCACCTCAATTCATTGAAAAAGAGCTATATTCAATAAACAACAACTTGAGGAGGGTGGATAATGGAAAGCCTTTTGCAGCTCTGATCGTCTAGTTAGCTGTGTAGCAAGTAGTCATCGCTATCATATGTGATAGCGTGGCAGATGAGTAGATAGATAAGTTGGTAGCAGTTGGGTTTTTCCTTTCCTCCACAGACAGAAAAATGTTTTCATTCGCTACAGATACTGTAGTGCTGCAACTGTACTGTACAGTCTGTGCGTGCATATGAGTGTGAGTGATAATGTTAGCTGTGCAATTGGGAGGTGTTTTCTGAGCCCAGGACTTTGGACCCACTGCTTGTGGTGGTTGAGGAATGGATTTTGTTGGGGTATTGTGTAGGTGTTTGGGCCCTAAGAGGTGTGATGAGCACATGCATGAAAATGAAACGTTTAGTGCACACAAACGTTTTGGAGTGTAGACTCTTCAGTGCTTTTGTGCTGTGAGAGCACTTCAGTGCAGAAGTGCAAGGTATGATGCATATGGCTGTGGGGGAAGAACGGCGAGCTTCTGTGTCAAAATGCTGGGTGCATCTGTCTCTGGATCTGTGCATCCACACTGTGTTATTGTCAAATACCTATTTTTAGAATGAGTATCTAATTGGTATTCATGCAGATGGGTGTCTCCCTGTCTCATCTGATCCACTGATCTGAGTGATGCACTTGGTGGGAGGTGTCTGCTGATGAATCTTTCCTAAGCAGAGTGTGTTCATGTTGGTCTGTTCTCTTACATGTATGCATGTGTTTAATTTATAACATGAGTGTGTACATAAGTATGTGCATGTGTGTGCGTTTACCTTTTGTATGCACTAGTATGCTCAAAGATAGTATCTAATCCTCTAAAAAGATGAATTTCAAAAATGAAAGATGCAGAACTTGCAGCCCTTCGAGACATGATTCGTCTCTTTATGCAAAAATAAGTGCAGAGCAGTGCAGGTTGTGGCCATGGAAACTTAACTACCTCCGTCCAGACTTCAAGGAATTGCTCCTGGTATAGTGATGCAGCCAATTATGAGTAAGAATGATGATCTCTCTGCTGCCTTGACTACTACAAAAGACAGCATACAAGTTTGTGTGCTAACTGTACAAGTTCATACAGGTTCACGCTGGTAAATATTTTCTTCGTATAAAATAATTGTTAAGTTTAAAACCCTGGGTACAAGTGCTAGCCATGTTGGACAGGTCTGTTTTATTTTTATGAAGGGAAATATATAATATTTATGAGAGGAAGGATCCTGAGTCTGTTTCCATCCTGTGGCAAACTTGTTGTGTGACTTTGGACAAGTAAGTTTTTCTTGTGTCTCAGATTTGGGGAAAATTCTTGCCTGTTATATTGTGAATTAAGGAAGATTTAATTCAATAAAATGATATGTATATTTAGGAAAAATGGGTTATGGTAGGCAAAGCTTTAACTATTATGAGCTTAATATAGTCTGTTCCACCTCGACATGGTAGATGTAATTATCTATATATAGTATTATGCATGATCTTGGTGTTTTAAAATGAGATATGTAATCCTAGCTCTAAGGAATAGATCCATTATAATGTCACCTGATGCAAAAAGAGAGGCTAGGCCTTAGAGAGCAGTGACTATCCCCCCAAATTAAGATAGTCACAGTACTGACTTTTCCAGATGATCTAATTAAATTGTGGTTTGTATATGGCATGAAGGAGTATTCCCTTTTAGCTATGATCTTCCTCTTATCTGACACAGTAAACCTACTAGATTACAGGTATTCTTGGTGAAGGGTCCCAAGGTTATATTGCTTACATAGTAAAGGAGTGAATGTGATACAGCTGCTGAAAAGGCTCCACTTCCTTTGAATAGATCTTAGTCCTTTACCTGGGAACAGTTGGGATGCTCTGGGTAAGACTGTCCTAGCAATGTTACCCTCAGCACTGTCCCAGCTACTATGAGCAAGGATGGTCCTCCCAGAGACGCAGTCATAGGCCTTTTTGGATGATTCTGACTGGCTGTGAATAAGGTATATGAAGTAGGATGATCTTCACAGAGATATTTGTGACAGGGGGAGAAGCAGAGGAGGAATGCAAATGGATGTTTCTGTTCTTAGGGTTCACCTTGTTCATATCTCAGATTACCCTTTCTGCTCCTTTCTCCTCACAGATAATCCTGCTTCCAGCATCATGGCTTCTGACCTGGAAAGCAGCCTCACTTCCATAGACTGGCTCCCACAGCTTACTTTAAGGGCTACTATTGAAAAATTAGGGGGTTCATCACAAGCAGGACCTCCAGGGGCTGCCCGAAAGTGTCCCCCAGGCTCACCGACAGATCCCAATGCCACCCTGAGTAAGGATGAGGCTGCAGTGCACCAAGATGGAAAGCCACGTTACAGCTATGCCACTTTGATCACATATGCCATCAACTCATCACCTGCCAAGAAGATGACGCTTAGTGAGATCTACCGTTGGATCTGTGACAACTTTCCCTACTACAAAAATGCTGGTATTGGTTGGAAGGTGAGGACTTGCATCACTAAAGTACCCTTTTTGTCTAATTACAAGACTTATTTTCTTAATTCTGTGCAAAATATCCTCACTGAGCAAAATAAAAAGACAGATGTGAAACTAAGTTGACCAACTGGAGAAAGTGCAGAGCCAGAAGTCCCATTTTCTTAGATTTTTGTTGTATGTATGTGGTGGCCCCTTAAGAAGGAGCCGCCAAAAAAACCACTACCAACAACCAAGAAAAACAAAACAAAAAACCCCCACAAAACCCCCATCACTACCAACCTCTGCATCACACTGATACTATTGTCATTGCACCTTCTGTAGATGTACAGGTGGTTCAGCCCCGTGTTATTCATTCTAATCCACCCCTCTCCTTTCCACAGCTTCTGTTCTGCTCCGTTCTGGGTATATGTAGCGAGCTTTGGCTTTTGAGTATGCACCATCGTTCTATTTTCTCTACCCGCTCCTGGGCATACTCAGAAGGCTGTATGTTTTTGTTGTAGCACTTACCTGTATCTCTTACTCTCTCATCAGAACTCTATTCGTCATAACCTCTCTCTGAATAAATGTTTTCGGAAGGTGCCTCGACCGAGGGATGATCCTGGGAAGGTAAGAAATCTGCATGCTCCTGGGCAAGCGATTTAAAACTGCAGGGAATAAGCTGGGGTTGGCCTTTCTAGCTGATGGTTGGAATTTGAAACCTAGAGTGTAGGCAAAAATGGAAGCAGTATTAAGATTTACTGCAGTGCTTTGGCTACAGAAGCATTCACTTAAAGGGAAACTGTAAAGGGGCCTTAATGGTTTTAGCAATTATTTTTCTTATCTGTGATCTTCAATTGACTTTAAACATACTGGAAGAAGGAACAAATTGGGTTGAATGTACTTTATTAGTTTTGTTTCTTTTTCTTCTTGATCTTTGTGTAAAATGTGGGTCTATTCCAACCTGTTCTATTATGAAAGACCATAGTGGCTGCTGGTGAACGGCAGGACTATGATGTGACATGGGTTTCATGGAGGCAAGATCCATGGAATTGAGAGCAGAACTACTACCTATTTAGACTGCAAAACATTTGGTGTGGGGAGAAAAATGTTTCTACAGATAGTTGAAAACTGTAGAAATCATTGACAAGTAAAACTCAAGAATTTAGGAACTTGTTGGCTAAGTAAGGGTAAATAAAGCTCTGTTAGTATGTCTAGATTGTAAAGGGGAATTGTTAGTAAAACTAAGACTTGGCATCTTGGCATGCAGATATTATTACTGTTAAAAAAAACCAAACAAACAAGCAGAAGGAGATGGTGGGGACAAGAAGCTATGTATTTAGACAGAAAGATTGTCTCCTCCCCCCCATCCTAAAGTTACCAGAAAGGGCCACTTGCTCAGGCCTTTTATTTCAGGTTATATTTAAAGGACTAAGTGGTGCTCAGTTGGCATCTATAAATGGAAGTAGTATATCTTTGAAGATCATTGCTCAAAAATACCATTGATTGTATGGCTTGTTCCAGGAAATCCTAACTGACTTCAGTGTATATGTTTGCAGGTGTTCATTGACATGTTGGGCTGGGTTTATAATGAAAACCTGTCCTGTGCTTGTCACTGATTATTCAGATTTGAATTGGAGGTTAAAATGAGCTAAATCACACTCTAGAATTCTCTTTATACTTAAAAAAACCAGACATAATTATAGACTATTTGATGTTGAAAGGGACCTCTGGAGGTCAACATGCACCCCCACCCCCTTCCCAGACAGGGGCAATTAGATTGGGTTGTTGAGGTCTTCGCTGAGTTTTGAGTATCTCCAAGGATGGAGATACCACAACTGGGCACTTGTTCCAGTGCTGCACCACCATCATTGTGAAGAAATTTTTCTTTATATCTGACTGTAATTTCCCTTGCTGTAACTTGTGTTTGTTGCCTCTTATTCTTGTGCTGTGCATTTTTGAGAGGAGTTTGATTCTATCTTCTTTATAATCTCCTTAGACAGTTGAAGATAGTGGTTAGATCCCCTTAGCCTTCTCTTGTTCAGGCTAAACAGATCTCTCTGTATGAACTGCTTGTACGTCACGTGTTTTAGTTCTTAACTATCATGGTGGCCCCTCTTTGGATGCATTCTAGCACGTCAGTGTCTTTCTTGCACTGGGACCCCCCCAAATGGGCACAGTACTCAAAGTGGAGTCTCACAAGGAAGAAGGGTGATCCTTCTAGCTGTCTCTGACCAACATCGAGTTGGTTCTCATCAGTCGGTAACAAATTCCTGTTGTGAGGAAGGTACTAAAGGGGGTGTGCAGGCCCAAAGGAGTTGGCCTAGCTTGGATCAAAACATCCTTTGCTCTTCTTGGTGGCCTGTCTCAGAGTGATGGAAATGTAGAGCGTTCTGCCTTCCACCAGTAGCATCGTACCTCGTTGTTCAATACAACCCAGTGCAAGAGAGGAATCTCTTTCCGACACCAAAGTCTCGGTTGTCTGATGTTCTGGAGGGTGGTCCTTGTGGTCCTAATGTTTAGTTGGTGCTGCATTCTTTGAGTCAGTAACCCCCTGCTTCAGGAAGCTGTCTGATTTAATTCATGCATTCACCAATGGGTCTTCTTTCCAGGGCTCTTATTGGACAATAGATACGTGTCCAGATATATCTCGCAAGAGGCGGCATCCTCCAGATGATGACGTGAGTGTTGTTCTTTCCAGACAGCATGGAGCAGGAGCGGGCATTCCCTCCTTGTTCCAAGGAGTCCTTCCAGCACCAGACCATGGTATCGTTTTGGGGGCAGGGTGTACAGATGGGGAGACAAAGGTTAGGACAGAATGAACTAGCATGTACGTCCTGCTGATTTGGCTGTTGTTGCTGCTGTTCAGTAGCAAAGTTAACCTTGTTTACAAGTCCTTTATCCTGACTCTTCAGTGACTAAGGCCCAGTCCTCCTCTTTTCTAAGCCATGAACTTCTACAGCGGGGGAGCTGGCTTCCCATCTGCAGTTTCACTTCTCCATCTGTTTTTGATTTCTGCTCCTTTCCTTTTCTCTTTTTTCCCCATCCACAGATACCACAAGACTCCCCAGAGCAAGAGGCAAGTAAAAGCCCCCGAGGGGCTGTTCCAGTCAGCACAGAAGCCTCTTTGCCACCTGAGGCCACCCCTCAGCTGTCCCTCCAGAGCACCACCCCCATTGCCAACTACAGTCAGGTGAGCAGCAGGGAAAAGGACAGAAGCCTTACGGCGGGGAAAAGGGGAGGGGGAGGAGTGCGTGAATGGAAAAGCGAAGTGGTGAGAAGAGAGGGAATCGTGAAAATGGTGATAGAGAGGCAAAAATAAAAAGAAGGGAAGAAGCTGAAACTGCAGAAACAGAAAATAAGGAGGAAGTGAATTTTAAAAAAGGGCTGGATGGGGGTAAGGATAAAGGCATCATGGTATTAGATAGCTGCAGAAAAGGCTGGAGCCAGTGTGCTGCGGAGGGTGGGTGGTGGTTGATTTTCCTCAACGAAAATGGTATTTGGGAGGATTTGTTGGGAGACGAGCTAAGTGATACGGGATATCAGTGCACGTTCTACCTGTATCTTGTCTCTGGATCCCTGTCTCAAGTTACAAAACCTAGTACAAGCTAAAGGCCTTACTTCTGCCTTCCTTAGCAGGGTGCAGGGCCTGTGGATGTTGCCTCCACCGTAGCAGGGGGGCAGGGCCGTGAAGGGGCCGATGTGCCAGCCCCGCTGTACAGTGCCAACCATGACTTCAAGTTCTCCTACTCTGAGATCAACTTCCAGGATCTTAGCTGGTCCTTCCGAAATCTCTACAAATCCATGCTGGAGAAATCATCTTCCTCTCAGCACGGTGAGTAACTATATGCGTCATGTGAGGTGGGCAGGTATCTGCCCACACAGTCTTGTCCACTGATCTATCCTTGGTATCTCTCAGTTCTTTCCTCGTTTAGGAGCCTGTACAAACAGACTTTCCTTCTTTGGCATGCTGTAATTAGTTCTGCCAGGAGCAGATAAGAAATCTGCATGTCCCTTATCTACTGCTCCCCCTAGTTCTCTCAGAATAAAGAGGATAATGATTTAAAAATACCTTGTGTTGATACAAAAGGGAATACTAAAATGGCAGAAGCTTAGAGAAATGAATTCCTGAAGAAAAGCACGTTGGAGAATTATTCACAATCTGTCAGGCTAGAAACCATAAGAAGGAGGGGATTGTTGCATGTGGAGTTTCTCCAAAAGGAGAGTGGAAAATCATCACTGCTCAGATCTGTTAAAACTAGGGTTGTACAAAGCCTTGGAGGATTGAGCTTTGTGGATTGAGAGCAGGGAAGAGAGAGCCTACAACTCCATTCATAGCTTGCATTTCTGGGATTGAGGAAGCAGCCACCAGAGGGCAGAACCGCTGTAGGGATGAGATGAGATGTCCATGGAAAACACTTCAGAAAAATCTTCAGTTGTTGTCCTGCCTTTAAACACTCTTCTAAATATTAGTCTGGTGTAAAAAGGAATATATTATTAGATGAGCCTCTCACCTATGCTGTCAACCATCATACAATGCAGGCAAAGTTTGCTACTCTAGGAGGAGCCTCCTGAACTTGTAGCTTCAGTGAAATAAAGATTTATTACTTTTACTGCTTTCATCATGCTGGCACTTGAGATTCCTAGTAGGAGCCTGTTGTGTGAGGTGTTCTAGAATGAACATGCTACAAAAATGTAGAGAAGAACCTTGACTTCTGTCTGTAAAAGCTTAGCAGTGGTCTGTTGTGGGTTTTTTTTTTCCCCCCCAAGTCTTCAGCTGTAAGGTAGTCTAGGAAAATTTGCAGTTTTTGTGGAAATTTCATGGGCAACTTTTGAGTCAGGATGGCAGTATTCATCCTTTTGCCCCATTGCAGTAGTAGGATGCTCTAAGGGTTGATTTTGGATCTAGTGAAAAACTGAGGCTTGCTTGCAGATGGTCAAGTAACGGAACTCAAAGTAAGAAAAGGGTAGCTCAGGTTAGTGGCGTGTAATGCCCTTCACTGTGATTTTTTTCTGGAGGTTCCATAACGTAAGGGGAGAATGAACCAGGGAAGCAGACCTAAGAGAGATGCTGAGCTCCTGATGTGGGAAAGAATGGAGGGGATGCCTGAAATGTAAGAGGATAGAAATGACACTCCCAGTGAGTCGGGAGGAATGAAAGTAATAAAGGAGCCCTGATGCGTGCAATATGCTCTGTGTACAAAAGCAGTAGAATGTGTGACCTCTAATGATCAATGTGAGAAAAATTGTGAAGGTTCCCGACCAAGCTGCTTGTAAGATGGGAACTGAAGGGAGCTTTTGGAACAGCAAGTCAGATTTATCAAGTCATCTGTTTTCTAAATGTTTTGTTTAAGTTTGCTTAATGGTCACTTCTAGGAAAAAAACCAGGTGCATGAAATTTCAGGAGAGCATGGTAAATTACTTTGGTAAATACAGGAAAAATCCAGGGAGGAATTTAAGTGTCTAACTCTGTACTAGAAGTTTAAATCCTGCTGGGGCTTTGTTGTAGAGCCTTTTGTTTTGAACAGAATATGGAGCACAGTGAGGGCATAACTGTGCAGGTGATAGTTGTTGGCAGCCTGCAGAGGGCACTCCAAAAGCTTCATAAATAGCAGAATGAGCAGTGTGAAATTAGAGATGGGTAGTTTAAGCTGAGGTCTGATCCAGGCAGCTCTTAAAGCTCCCTCCTCTTTCCTTTACTCGGCAGGTTTCTCTTCTCTCCTTGGTGACATGCAGCCCTCCAACCACAACTACTACATGTACCAGCAGCAGCAGCAGCAAGGCCCCTCATCAGTGGGTGCTGCTCCCCCACTCCACACTCCAACCCCAGAGGGCTGCCCATCCCAAGGGGGAAAGCAGCAGGGTAGTGAAGGTTATGGCCCTCCACCAGTGATGTCCATGCACCCACCCCCAATGCAGCATGGAGGCTACCACCAGCATCAACAACATCACCCACACTCCCACCCACAGCAGCAGCCACATCAGCACCAGCAGCAGCAGCAGTCACAGGCTTCAATCAACAATGCTGGCTTTGGTGAGTCAGGGGAGATGGAAAGAACAGCTGGGGAAAAGGGGGCAGAGAAGAGCCCCCAGACAGAAATTCCTCAAGCGAGCTTTCCCTAAGTAGTGCCTACGTTGTGTGTGGAAAAAGGGTGAAAGGCAGTTATGATTGAGAGGGAAATTGCTTCTTTAATGAAGGAAGGGAGGATACATCCACACTGGGTTTGGGATTCTGTTTAGGGATGCAGGATAAAGTCAGGGGCTAAATGAAAAAGGAGGCACCATCCCCGCTCTTCCAAGGGAGAAAGGATTTCTAGCTACTGTAGCATCAGGCTCTTTGGTGAAGAGGGGCCAATCGTTTTATATTAAGGGGTGGAGGGAAAGGGTGGTCTGTATTGGAATAATCTTGTCCCCATTTCATTCCAGCATTTCCCCCTGACTGGTGCTCCAACATCGATTCCCTGAAGGAAAGCTTCAAGATGGTAAACCGGCTGAACTGGTCTAGCATTGAGCACTCCCAGTTCTCAGGTCAGTGTTGGCCTAGTGACTAGGTCTAGTGACTCAGTGACTAGGGCTGTAGTCTAGAATATGAGAGTTCTGTGCCCAGATCTTTTTTTAATATAACTGTGTCAAGTCCATGGGTTTCTCAATGACTCAACTCTTCTATTGGTAAAATGAGGTGTCCTACTTCATGGGTTCTGTTAAAGACCCTGAAGCACTTGAACACTGCAAGAATTTGGGGCAGGGGGAATTAATTCATGAAAGTATGTCAGAAAGCTAACTGAGATTTTTCCCTCCTGCTTTTCCCTTCCCTACCTGAGTCAGTGAGACAGTATCCTAGATATGGAGCTCTCCAGGAGTTTGGTGACAGATTCGAAGCAATGAAGTTGGGTTTGTGGGGAGAAGGTAGGATCTAGGGGTAGAAGGCAGAAACTCCTTGCAGGGAAGACCACAGTGTGAGTGCTGTCTTTGACATTGTCCTCTGTCCCCTGCAGAGCTGATGGAGAGTCTGCGCCAAGCTGAGCGGAAGAACTGGACGCTGGATCAACACCATATTGCCAACCTCTGTGACTCCCTTAATCACTTCCTTACCCAGACTGGTCAGCTCCCTCATCTGGTTGGCCCACAGCAGCCCCCCCGAATCTCTGATTCTTGTGCCCTGAACAGTGGCAAACAGGAGCAATCCATGAACCAAGGTAATTAGGAAGGAGACTAAAATGACACGTAAATGAAGGCCCAATTCTGTGAATATCCTAAGCTACTTGCTGCCTTGCCAAGGCAATGTAGCACCGAGCACCTCGGGGTTGGGCTGTCAGAGCTGTTCGTAGCAACTCAGCTTCCTCTGGCTTTAAAGAATTAGGATGTCCTATGTCTGTGGCCTAGACAGACCCTTATTATGTGATGCATACCATTGATAGGCAACTTCTTCAGGCAGAATTACATTTAAAAGGTAAACCCATAAAAGGAGAAGGGGGTGGTGGTTTTTGTAGGTGACCAACAGAAAGGAATGGCAAGGTAGGGAGATTGCTATTCCAGGTGGCAGGAGCTGTAAAGAAGAAAGCTCTTGCACCCATGTTGGAGAAATACTCACTGGACAAGTAGTAGGAGGATGCACTCTGAGGAGAGCACAGAGGATATTATGGTCTTGATACAACTGTGATGGTGCGTGTCATCTAGTACTGAACTAAATGGATGATATTGAGCCAGCTTGTGGCGTTTCTGGATGAAAATTTTCTTCTTTTACAATAATAGAGAAACTCCTGCTGGTTCCAAGAACAAGATCCCTGACCAAGCTATAGCTTGCAGTTAGGACGCAACAGCTGAACATCTCCTCAGTATCCCGTGGGTCTGAGTGAGTTGCTCTGTGGCTGAGCTGCCACCCAGTCAGGGCCAAGACAGCTGACCAGAACGTTAACAGTTTGGGTTTTTTTATTCCTTTCCTTTCACAGTGAACTCCTATGGTCAGCCCCAGCCTCCCCATCTCTTCTCCGGGCCATCTCCTATGTACCAGATTTCCACCCAGGACTCTCCAGGATATAATCGCCCAGGTAAGGGGTGACGTTAAGGCATATTATACCAATGAACATTAAAGAACTGGTTCCCAAGCCCTTTGTGCATTTCTCCCAAAGCACTTACTAATCAAATGGAGCAGTGAGGGTAGAGAGGGAGCCTGGACTGCAAGGGACGCTCCATTTAGGGCTCTGCCGTAGCTCTGGCAAGGTTTATGATTTCAGTGGCCCGATTTCTTTCACTTCACATAAATAGTCTTCTAGCTCAGCCTCACCCTCGGTTGCTTGAAGGCAACTTTACATGAGAAGCTTCTGTTGATGAAGTCCTTTGTGCTCTATCGGCAGTCAGCTGTAAGGAAAGTTAAGGAGTCTGAAACTTAACCTCTGTGGAAGCTGCTGTGGAGAATTTCACAGCAGACCACCTACAGACATTGGTAGGTCCTGTCTGACAGGGGAGAAATTCATGCCAGTAGTGTTCTTGCTTGTTAGACTGTTGGAAGGGAGAAGGCCCGAGTCCCTTGTGCTTTCTTTTGCCCAGGGGCCCACTGTGAAAAAGCGTGACATTTTTTATTCTAACTGTTCTCTTCCCTTTCTCTTTTTTCTTGTTTTTGGCTCAGCTCACCATCTGGTCCCTCGGCCTCCAGGGCCTCCTCCAGGCGCCAATGAGGAAATCCCCGATGATTTCGACTGGGACTTGATCACCTAGCGAGTTACAGACTTGATAGCCCGTCCTTTGTGAAGGACGCGGGAGGGGAGGGGGACGTGGGGTGAATGGTGCCAGCACCACCCTCCCCAGCCTCCCTGCCTTGCCTGTATATAGATATATATTCTCTATCTCCGCCAGAGAAGCCACCGCAAGATGCTGCCGAAGATAATCCTTCCTTGCGTCCTGTTTTATCTTCTTTTTCTTCTTTTGTTTATTATTATTATTATTATTATTATTATTATTATTACCAATAATTGAGCACAGCCCTCCCCCTCCTCTAGTGGCCTCGGACGCATCAGATCGGCTTTTTCATGTTGCGTGGCGCCCTGTGGAGGGCGGAAAGATGGGTCCTTGGTGCCATGAAAAGACCTTGGAAGGCTGAATCCTCGAGTGCATCTTTCTCTGCCTCCATCATTTTGCGTTTAACAATCCCTCTTTCCCTTCAAGGTGGCCGGTGAATCTGTCGTATTGGCTACTGGAGTGAGAGAGGCTAGTGGACCCTGGGAGCCTGTAGTTATGTTGTTTCGTAAATGTTGTAAAGGTCAGGGGACTAAAGGGACACTGGAGGGGTGATCTTAGCTCTGTGAACTTTCTCACACCAGCAGGAAGAGCAAGAAAAGAAGTAGAGTTCCCAAGTACAACGAGAGGGTAATCCCTGAGGTAGGGAGAGCTGAGCTGAGCTGGGAGGGTAGACCTGAGTTTGGAGAAAGGAGAATGTAGCAGAGATGGTATTTCAGCAGAGAAGTTGGGTTTCAGAATGCAGTGCCATCTGTGAGGACTGAGACATTTGGAGGGAATCCTGACCTATTTTCTACACTGCCTTTTGCAGTCTCCAGGTGAAGCCTACATACCCATCAGGTAAAAGAAGCAGTCAGGGGTGTCACATGTGATTCAGCAAATTCTATTCCCCAGAGCTTTTAATTTCACTCCCCACCCCTTCAAGACCTTCTTCAAAATACGTAGTGAGGCTCCTACTTGCATATGCAAATTTGGAAGTTTTCTCCCGTCAGTATTTGTTCAGTTGTTATTTGGCCCTCTGCCCCTTATATTTCTTTGGAGACTGTCCTTGCCTGTGGTTGGAGAGTGCCAGCAACAGGAGTCTTGTTGCGTAGGTGCAAATTCTCAGTCGGTGGTTCCCACTTTGTGAATGGGCTAATGGGGGGAAGAGGAAGCTGCTGCTCAGAGTGGAGGTGAATTAGGGGGCGTCTGGTCAAGGGGCTGGACCCTCTGGGCAAGCAACTGGGAGGCCCTCACAAATGGTTTTTGTAAGAGGTGCATTAGAAGAGAGAGGACGAAGTGGGGCAGATTTTTAAACCAAACAGCCAAAGAGTATAGTATAAAAGGGAGGAGGATGGGTCAGACCCCTTGCAGTTCAGCTGGGGAGATGATGGAATCTAGTGTAAATCCTGAAGGATGAGTTTTGTCAGCACTTGCGAATCAGGAAGGTGGAAAAGGTGCAGGAGCAGGAGTGAGCGTTGAGATGCCTCCTCCCCAAAGCTGTGTCCTGTGTTCCCCTTTTTTCTGGTATGGCTCTGTTCTGTCAACCTCTTGTTTCCTCTTAATATTTTGTAAAGCCTCCCCCAGTCCTTATTCACTGTTTACCAGTGAAGGGAAACAAGATGGAAATAAATCATCATGGCCACTTGACAGACCTGGGGCAGGGGAGTAATAACCTCTACTCTGACTGCAGGAAGGTGGAGAACTAGCATTGCTTTTTAAATTTGCTGTAGGGATAAACCAATTGGATCTTTGTCAGGGAAGTGGGCAGAGTCTCATTGTATTGGGGGGGGGGACGACAGTTTTGTTTCTTTTGTTTTCCTTTTTTTTTTTTTTTTTTTTTTTTTAAGTGTGTGTTTGGGGGGAAGTTCGTCATTGAGTGTTTCCAAGAGATATGAGGAATCCCAGAGCCAACTTCAGCATGGAGTCAGCTGTTATCTCTGCGGCCTCAGGATGGGAATGATACAGCTTGGCGGCATGTGTGATGGAAAGTGGCACCAGAGACAACCGTGAGAGACAACCTCTGGTAGGTGCCAGTTAGTGCTTTGCAGAGGACGTTACTGAGAGCCGGCCCTGTGGAAGTCTGAAAACACCACCGGAAGAAAAACAAACCAAGATGGCTCCTTCTGCGTATCGAAGTGCTCCTCATTTGCATATTTGCCTCATTTGCGTATTAAGTTGCGCCTCATTTGCATATGTAAATACATGCCGGTCAGTGTGCAAATTAGCCTCGTTCCTCTGCTCCTGAAATAAATGTGCGTTGTTAGTGCGTGGGAGGGCATCGGGCGGGTGGCGTGGAGCTCTGCAGGGTGCGCGGGCACCGGCCTGCAGGGAGGGGAGGGATGCCAGCCTGTCCCGGAGAGGGGTCCTTGCAGGCCCCTCCAGCGTGGTGTGGCCCCCCCCTGCTTTGTGTCAGTGGTCAGGGAGAGAGGGGCGTGGTCTCACGAGTTTATTTTTGTGCATGCTTTCTTAATAAAAAGAAAAAGTGAATGTTTATGGTTTAACTCTTTTGGTGCCAGTATTGAATTTCTTTTCAGCGGCGCCCATCAGGTGGGCTCAGTTCCCACCTGCTCACCTTAGAAACAGAATTTGGGTGTGGACATCGCTAAATTAACAGCCCACTCCTGTTTGTACTTTATGACTGAGACTTTTTAGGATGTTAAGAGAAAGAGTCGAAAGTTCTCACAGCTGGCTGTTCTCAGAGCACTGAGATCGGCAGGTCTTTCAACTCGTGCTTGCCAGAAAGGCAAAGTAAAAACTATACCAATGCTTAGTGGCCGTTTGTCATACCATTTGTTGACCTTACTCCTTTAAGGAATGACTAACACAAAAAGCAGATTTTAAACCACTTCCTTAGAGTACCCGGTAAACGTACTTCAGCTTTTCAGGAGCAGGGAACACTCAAGCTTGGGAAACACCCCCAAATAGCATGACTGGACAAAATTTTTACCTTCCTCCACCAGAAAGACATGAGAAGCACATCTCTCTTGTAGAGAGCAGGACATGACTGTGCCGTAACAGGCTCGTTCCCCACCTTCTTGGGGTCAGACTAGAGGTTATCACTTCTCAATTCCAAGGTTTTACCAACTGGCTGATAGTCCAGCAGCCATCTAATCTGGTTCATCAATGACTGCAGTTGCTCAAATTCTGCTCGTGTGCCATCTTAAAATGCAGTAGGTACATTTGGATTATCTTGGACTACTTGCTAAAAAGAAGATGTGGGACTCTGGTGGTGGAGGGAGTGTTGGGGAGACAGTGAGTGAGTGCGTGCTAACGAACAGAGCTACAGCATGTGCATTGGACTAGTTACTACTGTACAGTGATGTATTTGCTGGGACAAAGAAATATCTTGGGCATCTACCAGGGCATGAAACGCAGTTGAATGCAGCTGACTGGGGCGAGTGCTGTTCTAATGCACTGCTGTAAGAAAATGTAGCACTACCCTCTAGAGAAATCTTCAGGGAAAAAAGAACCCTCAGACCCCAAGTATAGTCAAAGGAGACGAAAGATGGGATGACAGGTTCCAAGGAGAGACATCAAAGTTAGTTTCATCTGCAGTTTATCAGAGACAGGAGATGTAGAACATATGCAAATAACTCTAATGACATTCTCATCTAGCAATTCAGAGGTTAAACTACATGATCCCACCACAAATCATTCTGCAAGCCTGCTTTCTTCTTTAAAGGTTAAAGTACTCTATGTCTCCTGCTTTGCCAGTCTTCCCTCAGATTATTACTCTTGGTACTTCCAACTTCCCATCTCTCTAGAGCAGGATATCAAGGGGGTTCGTTGTTGTGATCTGAACCATCTCAGTGCCCTGTGTGTGGGTCAAAAGTGCTGGAGCAAAAAAAGCTGTTAAGTGGAGAATGATTGATGTGCAGGGCCATAGCCCGCTCTTTCTGCAGCAGTGATCGAAGTCTTGCATTACACTGTGCTGCTAGTGTCCTTCTCTGTTGAAGTCTTGCTTCTGTCGAGGGAGTAAGGGATCGAACGCGTTGGTTCCTCAGTAAAGGCACCTTCCAAGATTCCTTGCACTGATTGCTGTGCCTTTGCCCTGAAGTCCCGTCCCACAAAAACATAGAGTAGGGGGTTGATGCAGCTGTTGGCATATGCAAGTGCTGTAGAGAGGTGATCCCAGAGGATCAATGACTCCCTAAGTCCTGTTCCAAGAGTAGGTACAAGGTGCAGAATCCCAACTACATGGTATGGAGCCCAGCAGATGAAGAATGCAGCTACCACGAGCACAATTGTTCGCAGCATCCTGTTGCGTGGCTTGTGAAACTGATTTGCACGCATTCTGAAAGCAATAAGGGCATAGCAAGCTGCCATTATGCCAAAGGGGAGTACAAAGCCAAAGACAGCCCTAGTGATGTTTATCACCACTGAGGCAAGGGATACAGAATAATCACTTTCATAGTTATGTCCCGGTGAATCATTACCATTGTAGGCTAAAGATGAGTATTTTTCCAATAACTCATTTTCGGAATCATTCATATAATCTAGCACTTCATCATCTCCAAAATTGTACCCACACTCAGTTTTGCCATCATGAGCGCTAGTCTCACGGTAGTGAAAGACAGGACAGCAGAAAATGAAGGCCAGGATCCAAATGCCACTGCATATTAGTGATACAAATTTCACTGTTCGATGATTTTGACACCAGACAGGTTTCATCACAAGGAGGCACCGGTCAATGCTGATGGCCACGAGTAGGAAGACGCTAGCAAACATGGTGAAGATTATGACTGATGGAATGACTTTGCAGAGGAACCAACCATACGGCCAGTGTTCATGGAGGGCCAGGTGAACAATGGAAAATGGCAAGGACAAACAGCACATGAAGTCAGCTGCAGCAAGGTTTAGGAACCAGACAATGTTCACAGACCTTTTCATTTTCAGACCAGCTACCCAGATCACCAACCCATTGCCAGGGACACCTATGATGAAAACGATGACGAAGATAGCAATGGAGATAATGGATTCTGATGCATAATACACAGCAGCCTGTTCATGTGAACTGCTGTTACCCAGGAGCTGAGGCATTCTGTAGCTGTAAAACAGAAAGCAAATTAGTAGGCAATTCACACCCTCCTCCCCAGATTCTTCTCTTTATCTGTACTGAAGCACCTCTGAGTCAAGTGACGGTACAGAGCTGTCAGGGTACAAAGGCATCGGTCTATACAAATTTGTGCTAAGGGCTTACTAATCTGACCATTATACACCTTCATCGTTCTCATAGTGGCTAAGCTACATAAGCCCTACTATTCAAACAGGGGGGTTGTATATGCTCAAGTTCTCCTGTGTATCATCCCCTTTGATTTCAGTCTGGTTCTTTTTAGTCTCCACTCTGAAGTGGAGCTCTCTATTCACATGCCCACACTATCACCAGGTGTCTTTCCTGATCGACTTCCAGCTTTGTATTCTTCAGAAAGGTAAGTCAGCATTTTAGTCCCTTTTCCCTTTCTTCAGTGATTTCTTCTGGCATAACCTGGAATAGGTTTAGGTTGAGAAAGTAATGCTTGTCTTTTAATGAAATAACCCTGCTCCACTTTCTGGACATTATAAATAGAACACAGAGGACAGCAACTCTGTCTGCTAAGGGGTATTTTTAGGGAAGTCTCAGTAAGCACTTCTTTTTCCCTGCTTTTGTTCTGAGCTCTCTGCTGGTTCCTTAGAAATCAAGTCTTGATGAGGAGAAAGGCAAGAAATGAATGGTTTAAGAAGAACAGACAAAGATTTAGTTGTAGAAAGAAAAATTAAAATAGTAGTAAAGTTCTTGAGACAGTTTAGATATAAGAAAAGGTGTTTTATTGCAAGACAATGAAGCTGAGCCACAGAATACTTAAGTGACGTTTTAAAACTATGAGAATAGTGGTGGAAAAACTTTAATTGCTCAGTTGTTCTTGGTCTTAGATATTAGTAAATTTAGAAAGGAAAGTAAAGGAAATCTAGCAAAGTCAAGATAGAACTGAGAAAAAGAGACTGATCTTCATCTTTTAGTCATTAATAGAATTGTTTACAAAATCCATGTTAACTAAACCCTTGCCGAATCAGTGAAGACAGTTATGTTGTTGAAAGGTCCCTAAAAGCATTACCAGAACGCAAGGAAACTGCATAGGTAAGAGCTGAATACAGACTGCAGAAGCAACTGAGGAGACATGAATAAGACAACCTAGACTGATTCTATTTTAACCTCTGTTATGCCAGTACTTAAATGCCAGTCAGGGACTGTTGTGTGCAGGACTAAATAGCAATATTATTAAAAAAAAATATTCCAAATCACCCATCTCTTTCTTGCATAACATATAGTCTAAATGTGGAGCGATGCGTAAGTGTTAGAACTGCTTCACCACAAAGAAGCTGAGATAAACAGTTTCAAACTGTAACAAACATTGTAATTTACCACTTTTTGGTAACAATTGCTAAGAGACTTTTAGGTGAGGGTGACCTGCAAGGAAAGCTATGAAAGAAGTCACTGGAAGGCAACTGGGGACTTAAAATTCTAACAAGTTTGTTCCATTCCCTGTGGTCTTGCTGTTATATGCAGAAGCGACTTTTACAGGGACAACTGGAGAACAGTGCTGCAAAAGCTGAATCTTGCTGCCTCCCCATATAGCTACAGAAGATGGTATGAAGAGGACAGGGAATCGAGGAATGCCGTAAAGATAGTAATACAAATGCTACTCCAAAGCAAACTGAGGGATGAATCAAGAAGAAGATACTGCCCACGCTGTGATTTCGAGAGTGCTAAAAGGGCTGCTATGTGGTTATGAAGATGGAAGTGGGAACTGGAGGGGAGAGAGAGGTTTTCAGGAGTGAAGAATAAGAAACTGCAAGTTGAAGAGGAAAGCAGAATTCTGCAGCTGATTATACTTACCTGAGTGAAGCAGATATTTCGGTGTGTCAGGGAGCAAGTACCATCAGTCCTGTCTCTGGAGTGATTGAAAGAAGAAACTCACGTGACATTTTAGGAACTGCTTTTTTTCTGTATGTGCATGTGTGTGCTGGTATGTTCTTTCACCCTGACGGAAAGGCTTAGAATGACTCATATTTGAAGTTTTAGATAGGATCTGCTGATAAAATAAACAGTCAAACCAAAATAAGTTGTCTCAACACTGTCAAAATAAATTAGTTCCCTGAGTCAAAGAATAATAGAAAGCAAGGGAATGATAGGGACAGACATATACTTTACTATAGTTTCCATAAGACAATTGAATCAGATGTCTTGCCTGTTGGCATAACGCTGACCTTTGCTTGATGTAATTCATAATTCCAAACCCTGCCATGCCACCGTCAGGTATCTGATCTGTTGTCTTGTAGCCGCTTCCATGTTTTATCAGATCAGCACATTCACCTAACTAGTCCCATTTCTGGGATTCTTATCAATCCAGATCAGCTTCTGTCCCAGCTTGAGACAGCTTAGTTCACCAAATACAGAACATTGTACTCAGCAAATCATAATTGGTCATGTCAAAGGGATTTTATTCTGATTTTTTACCTTTCAGGGTATTTAAAGTCTTGGGGTTTTTTTTTTTTCTTTTTTAAGAAGGAACTTGACTGATTAAAAGTTAGAAGTGGTTAACTGAAATGCTGATAGCACAAAATGTGGCAAGACTATAAAAAGACAAGACATCTAGGGCAAGGCATTTCAAATGTGCAACAGTGGGGTTTCCCCTCACCCCTCCCAATTTGGGAAATCAAGACTGCTAGCAGAAATGACAAAGCCCAGACATACAAGAATCAATTAGCCTCAGTATTTTGGTTTTGGTCTGGAAAGTGAACCAGGACAGAGCAGAGTTCTGCTGCTGAGCATGTCTCTGTGAAACACAACACAAAAACCCAACACAAAACCCATGAAACCAGAAACAGGAAGGCAGGCCAGGGCTGGGCTGTACCCCCCAAAGATGGACGGGCTGTCAGCAGCCAGCCAGGAAAATTCCTCTCCCTGCACCTTATTCTCAGCTGCCATCTTTCCTGGGGGACTCCTCAGACCCAGACAGAAAGTGTTGATAGGAGGGTACTCCTGTTGGCTCCATCTGGCCAAGGGACACGCAGCCTTTTCACCACCGTATGACTCGCTCGCTCTAGTCAAACTCTCCTTTGCAAGAAGGTCCTTCTCCACCAGTTGGCCAGCTCTGATCCTCCCAGTTAAAACCTCTCCCCTGCAGCCAACCTTGACACAGCAAGCACTCTATCTGTAGTCCAGCCAGCTCACCCTCACCAGTGATGAGATGATGCGGTACCTCTCTGTATAGGTCTCCAGATCAATGAACCTTTTAAGCAGTTTGACTAGCAAAGCGTTTTGCACCTCAGCATAAAGGGCCTAATGATGTAGACGCTCAAAGGAGATGGTGCAAGGAGGAAAAAAGACATTTTGTTACTTTCATAAAATGGTTACTTCGATTAGACCAAACCTTTGACTTGCAGCTTTGATGGTAATCCCAAATCACCACATTGCATTCTTTTCTTCTCTTCTGGACCTCTCCCTTCCCCTCATGATAAACAGACTGAGTTAGCTTAGAAAGGCTCTAATTCACAGAATCACTGAATAGTTGAAGTTGGAAGACTGCCTGGAGACTGTCTAGCCCAAACCCACTGCTCAAAGCAGGGTTAGCTAGAGAAGACTGCCCACAACTGTGTCCAGTTGGGTTTGAGTATCTCCACAGAAGGAGATTCCAGAAACTCTCCGGGCAACTTGTTCCAGTGTTCAACAACCCTCACAGTAAAAAACTGTTTTATTGTGTTCAGATGGAACTTCCTGTGTCTCAGTGTGTGCCCATTGCCTCTTGTCCTGTCACCAGGCACCACTGAGAAGAGTCTGGCTCCACTGCCATTAAACACTCCCATAAGATCCCCCTGAGCCTTCTCTTTTCTAGGCTGAACAGTCCCAGCTCGCTCCCAGCCTATCCTTACATGACAGGTGTACCAGTCCCTTCATTACCCTAGTGGCTCTCCACAAGTATTTGTCCAAAAATTACTCTCTCATCCAAGATCAGATAACATATAGAGAGGCAGCTACCATCTGCATTGTACCAGGGCTAAGCATTCATCCTGGACCCTCTACCATTCACCACTGTTGGTGTTGCAACCAGGGGACTAAGGGAGCCCAAATACGCTCCTTACTGAATACTCACTTGAAACCTACTGTTTGTGCTCCCAGTAGTCATCTTTGTTCATGCTGCAACTCCAACCACCTAAAGATTCCCACCTCTCCTCTTGTAGACATTCCTTGGCCCTCTCACTTCAAAACTCCTCCTGTCTCCTGCTCATATAGTGGTAGACAACTCCTTTTTCTCACCAAGTTGTCAGGACAAGGTAGGAACAAGAGTCACAGAAAGAAAAGTCTCCATTCCCTGTTCTTCAGCCCCCCTCCCTCCAGGTCTCCTTCCCCTGAATAACCCACCCATTCCTTACCTTCGACCACTGCAGCCGGTGATGCATTCTTGAACTTCACCTCAGCGTAGGTGATTTCTGATGCCATGTAATCACAGTGTGATCACTGATCCCTGTCCTTAGCTTTGCTATGTAAAAGATGGGCTTTTTTGGTCCCTGGTTCCAAAGGAAGGCACCAATAAGTTACTGAGCCTTTCCCTCCGTCTGCCAAAGGCGGCTGTGCTGAACACTGGAAGCACTGGCGATAACCTGAGAATTCCTGGGAGCTCAGAAATGCTCTGAACAGATCTTCAGTTTCTTAGCCCAGGAAATCAGCCCTGGCACTATGGAAACTTCTGAGAGAGAAAAGAAAAATGAGAACCTAACAACTGAAAAGGAAGTTGCACTCCTCCTCCCCCATATCGGATTCTCAGCTGATAGATTTCCTTTTTAAGTTCTCTTGTTTTTTTATTTTTTCACCCTTCTTTTTTTACTCTCTCTCTCCTTCCCTTATCTTCATGCCTTTGTCTGTCAGTAATTCCGCCACTGCTCTTAGGTCTGCAGCTATCATGGGTCTTAGCCCAGTTTAGCCTGCAGCACAGCCCAATACAAAATGCATTCTGCCCTCACTTGTCTCTTGCGGTTAAGCTGCACTTGCTACACCAAATATTGCGTGCTATGTCTCATCCTGGAAAGTCGGCCCCACTTGGCAGCTAGCACTAGAACAAGTATCAGACCCCTGAGCCTTCTCTTTTCTCGGCTGAACAGCCCCAGCTCGCTCCCAGCCTATCCTTACCTGGCAGGTGTACCAGTCCCTTAATTACCCTAATGGCTCTCCACAAGTTTCACTCCACTATGTTCATGTCTCTCTAGTACTGGGGAGCCCAGAACTGGACCCAGCACTCTAGATGTGGCCTCACCAGTGCTGAGTAGAGGGGAAGGATCACCTCCCTTGACCTGCTGGCAACACTCCTCCTAATCTAGCCCCGGCAGCTATTGGCATTCTTCGCTGCGAGGGTGCATTGCTGGCTTACGTTCAGTGTTTTGGACCTCAAAACAGGACCACAACATCGTCATTCTCTGCAAAGCTGCTTTGCAGGTGGTCAGCCCCAGCATGTATTAGCGCATGGGGTTGTTCCTCCCCAGATGCAGGACTTTGCACTTCTTGCTGACCTTCATGAGGTTCCTGTCTGCTGAATTCTCCAGCATGTCCAGGTTCCTCTGAATGGTAGCACAGACACCTGGTGCATTAGCCACTCCTACCAGTTTTGTATCCTCATCTGCAAACTTCTTGAGGGTGCATGTTGCTTCATCATCCAGGTCATTAATGAAGAGTTAAACAGCACTGAAACCAGTGTCAGCTGCAGTCAGACACCACTAGTGACTGGTTTCCAGCTGGACTTAGGTTCTTCTGATCACCACCCTCTGAGCCCAGCAGTTCAGCTATTATTCAATCTACCCCACTGTCCGCTTATCTGGCCCATACTCCATCAGCTTGTCTATGAGGATGTTCTTACTGAAGTTTATCTTGATGTAGAGGCTCAACTGGCCACCACAAGTTGGCTAAAACCTTAACGCAAGTTATCATTTATATTGCCGTTTCAGGTTTGTTGTTACAAAACTGCACCAGTCTACCAGTTACTAAATAGTTACACCTATATACAATCCTAAAAATGGGATCAGTATATATTACAAAAGCCTCTGTCCCGCAAGAGTATGCAGGTTGTCTCCAAAACACTTTGGCAAGAACTGAGAATTCCACTTGTATTTCACATTTCTACTACTACTTCTGCAGTTCTACAAAGCTTTGCAGCCCCTCTCAGGTCTCCCATTCCTTTCTCTGCAGGTGGAGTGACTAGATAGCTATGATCTTTCACAGACCCTGAATGTTCCTTGTGTATATGGCAAACCCATCTTCCTAAAAAACCTGTCCAAAACTCTCCCTATGAATCTTAGCCATAACTAGCACAGCTGTTACTCTAGAAAGCATACTGCAGTGGTCTGGTGGCCAGGCTTTGCTATGCGCTTGTTTTCATCGTCACAACCGTGCACTTAGTTTCACAGGGACTCTCCAGTGACATCAAGTATCTGCAGGGTTGCCCTGCACTGGTATTCCTCAGAATCTCCTCTTTAGAAAATTCCCTGAATGACCCCAAGGCATTTTTGTACATTGCTGAGTAAGCTCAGGTAAACACAAGCTTTGGACACCAAGCAGGGAACAAAGCGTGGCAAAACCAGTACATATGTTGATCATACATAATTAAAAGGTAGCTCTTCACAACAACAAGTTCTCAATACTGGGTGAGTGTTTGGGTCAGATGTTTTGCCAGGGCATTTTCAGTTAAGGAAGCACCATTTGAAACAGTATTTGGACTGTTTTGTAAAAATGCTCATCTTGGGCTTAACCTTTAAGTTATATATAATGAGTTGCTTTGTGAGACTGGTTTCCCCTGTACTTTCTGTGCAGAGAAGGAAAATTCCAAATGCTGGGTCCATCCATTAAGTGCATTCCCAAACAATGCCCTATTTTTTTTCTTAAATAAGCAAAGCAAAAAGCAAAGCAAAAGTCCAAATGATTCTGCTGCATGGTTTATTATCAGGCTACCTATGGATTGGCATGAGCTGTGCATTTTACCCTACTTGTGAAGGCCTTTTTATTTGCACACCTCACATGATTGAACATTGTGGAGTTCCATCCAAGATTTCTCTTATTCCTTGGATTTCATTCATTGAAGATTTCTGTGTGGGAAGAATATGGATCCTCTACTGCTTTCATAGTCTGATTTTAAATATGTTCTCCTTCAATATTTCAACCTCACTGCTTAATCCTTAAAAAAAAAATTAAAAAACATAGCTATTATTGGCAGCGCTTTGTATTTTCTTGGTCCAGAGATGCTTGTTTGAAAAAGACAGAAGAATGTTATGTTCTCTGCTGGTTAAGTCTCAATGGAATTGAATGGGAGATGTATTCCTGGTGTCCTGGTGCTGCTTGTGCATCTTTCCTCACATGCCCTATAAAAGTTGGCCCTTTGCCACTCTCTCGTCTTAGATGCTCTCCTTCTAGAAGAGCTGTAGGAGGATTGTCGCACGCTGAATGACAGCACAATAAAGAGGCAGGCAAAATTTAATATTGTTAGTTATGATTTATTGAATCTGGAAAAGCAACCATTACTATACATAGAGTGATGTACTCTAGATAGATTATTACCATTCAGAGAAAAAACTTAGCAGTCACTGCAGGAAGTTCTATGAAAATCATGTCAACACACAAAATTATTCAAAAGGTAAATATACTGGGAAGTATTCAGTTGCTTCTTGGATACTGAATGCTGTGGTGGTCCTTGATCTTAAAAACAATTATAGAATCAGAAATGATACAGAAAGTGATGACTAGACAGCCATGGCTCAGAATGGCTTCTTTTGCTGGGAAAGCTAAATAGGCGAGAATGCTTCACCTTGGGAAAGAGAATCTCAGTGGCAGTATAAGAGCCACATGGAGAAGGTGACACATGAATTCTTATAGCACAAGAACTAGGAAGTATCAAATGAAATGATCAGGTAGAAGCTTGAAGACAAAAAATTACACTTTTTCATATTGCACAATTAGATTCACGGCTCTAGGGATGATATGGGTAACCAAAAGTATAAATAAGTTTAAAAAAAACAATTAGATGAATCCATAGAAGGAAAGTCTATAAAACATTGCTGACAAATGCACACCAAACCCCTTACACTACGGATTGCTAGGCTAGAGAGTGTAATTCTGTACTGTTTTATAGGGTTTCTTTAAGCAGCTCTGTCCTCCATTCTCTGTTCCTCTCATTAACCTCTTTGCCTTAACCCTGGCAGTCTGGCAAGCAATGTAACACTGGCACACCGCAAGCAGGGAGGCAAAGCCTTCTTTTACACTGTGGCACATATCTGCATTAAGTATTGGCGCAGCGTATTCCTACTAGTTCTTGTGCAGGCTGCATGAAAGGGTTCAAATCTCCCTTCCCATATCTGTCTGCTCCAGCGTGCAGCCTGGCAGGGCACCCACGCAGCAGAGTGTGGGCCTCTGCTCCCTGGGGATCAAGATCTGCCACAAAGCAGAGCGTGTCAGCCCCTCCCTCCGTGGCAGGGAGGCAGAGCAAGCTGGCAGAGAGGAAGGGGAAAAGGAAGCTACGCATTTGCGTCGTTCCATATCTGTTCGGGTACTTAGCTCACACCAGTCATGCGTCTTTCCCGTGTATCTCATACAGCTGTCAACATCATTTCTGGGGAAAACTAGGCCAGTTACATTTAGATATGCTAGTTAGATTACAAGTATCCTACTTTGTTAGCCTTAATAACCCAAGACTATTCCTGTCCTTGGCTTTAAAATCGCTTCACTTACCAGATCTATGGAATCAGTAGCACAGACTCCCTTTCTTTGTTTCCAAGTTTTTCTGCACCAGGCACTGTCAGAAATACAATGCTGGGCTAGTTGGATGTTTGACCTGACAGAAAGACAGCTTATTTGACTGCTATGATTGAGGTTCATTACCATTCTGTTCCACTTGTCTCTGGAAACAGCAAGAAACAAATCTCCAGATAACTGTTTCAGCTCTCTCTGCATTAACTAACACTATTGCATACCGGAAAAAAATAATTCCTCAAACTTAGTGCTGTTTCATTCACTTTTTGCTTTACCCTCAGCAATAAACTGTGCTCAGTCAGTCTTCCACGGATAGCTTAAATTACTTCCTAGCACAATTAGCTCATGCCATGCCCGCCCCTGGCTCTGTGGCTATATAACTTTGTAACTTTTCTTACGCCTTTTCTTCCAGTTTTCAGAGTAAACATCTAAGTACCTTTGGAGACTCCGTCACAGGCTACTTGCATACCAGTACACTCCAACACCAGCCTTCACTGGGAAGTCACTGTTAAAAAAAAATAGCAGTTTAAATGCTACTAGTCTTTATCTTATAATATTTGATAAATAAACTAGTAGCTAAACACTTATTTTGGCCACATTTCTGGGAAGTCACACTCCTGAAATTAACCTTTATGTAGCAGACATTTTCACCACTTCTGGCCACCAAACTTTAATGGTTTGTGCTCTTTTCTCTTTCGTTTGCCATTTTACCAAAGGCCTCCGGCTCCCAGCACCGCAGGCCACACGAAAATCCATTTTCACTCAAAACGCAAGCTTTGACCCAAGGCTACAGTAAAGAAAAACAGGCAGGGAAGAGGAGAAGCGCCCCGGCCCACTGCCGAGGGCACGCAGGGATCCCCAAGCCCCCCCAGATACTGGCGTTTCGGCACGGCCCAGCCCTGGCTTCCCAGCTCTCGGCGTGACACCGGCGCCTTCGCTCGGTGCCCCCGTGGCCTGCAGGCCGCGGCCGGCGCCCCCTCCCGCGTACCGGGCTGGCGGCAGGCCGGCAGCTCAGGGCCGCCCCGGCGCCCAGGGCGGGGACCCGGCCTCCCCAGGGGCGCGTTGGCCCGCCCTGCTCTGCCCGCTCCCGCCATGGCTGCGCCCGGGCCTAGGATGGCGCCCGGCACCACCTCATCAGCCCGAACCAAACATGGCCGCGCCAGGCCCCGTGGGGGATCTGCCAGGGTTCAAGATGGCGCCGACCCCCACTGCTGTGTCAGAACCGGCTCCAAGATGGCCATCTCCCCGCCCCCGCGCTTTGCTGCCAGGATCCAAGATGCCTTCCACCGCGCCTTCAACGTGGCCTGCTTCCCGCCCGGCCGCCCCAGCGCCCCTAGGCGGCGTCTGCCCTCATCAAAGATGGCGGTCGGAAGCGCCCCTGGTTATTAGGCTCCCACCCTCCGCTCCTCGCCGGGTTGTTGGGGTTCGCGGCTGAGATGGCGGCGGCTGAGCTGGAGTACGAGTCCGTCCTCTGCGTGAAGCCCGATGTCAACGTCTACCGCATCCCGCCGCGCACCTCCAACCGCGGGTACAGGTGAGGGAGCGTGCGGCGCCCGGGATCTCCCTGGCTTGGCGCGGCCCAGCCCCTGCTCGCCCTGCCCGCAGCCCCAGCCCCGCGGGCAGGGCAGCCAGGGGCTGGGCCTGGGAAGGGCCGTCCTCGCCCCGAGCGGGGCCCTGGGAGGCCGTGGCCTGCGGCTGCAAGCAGGTCAGGCCTGTTCTCTGAGGCCTGAGCCCCCTCCGGCTGCAGCTCTGGGGGACGTACCGGCTTGAGTCGCCTCCTGCAGGGGCTCTGTGCCTCAAAGCGGGAGCCTTCGCCCCGTGCTGCGGGGGAGCAGGGGCTGCTCTGTTCATCGTGTGCAGGAGACGGGGGCACCTGAGCAACCCCCTCTTCCAGGCAGAGCTGACCTCCGCTCCCAACTTGCCCGGTTCCCTGGATGCGAGTCTGATGTGGTGTAGCGGCATGTTGAATTTGGCCTGTTGGCTCTTGCAGTAGCAGGGAGGAAGCCAGAAGGAGTTCAGCATGATTCTTAAGAAGAGATTGCAGGACCAGGAGTTAGAAATGCCTTCTCTCTCTTTAGCCGAAACCAGTGGAATGTGACTTTGTAAGCTGTGCCCGCAGGCTTTCAGGAGAAATGGGTGTGTGTTCTGAAGCACTGATGGGTGTCAGTGGTACTCGCTGAACTTGGCAAAGTGTTGTCACTGTGGATGCTGTGCCTGGCTGCAAGTGATTGTTTCCAGTTGTAGAATCCTGTAGGTTGGGGTTTGTTTTCTCTCTCTCTTCCCCCCCCCGCAGCCCCCCTTCACAACAGTCTGTAGCAGAGTTTGATGGGCTAGTCAAGATGGCTGTGTGTATGATGTTTTACCTAGTGTAAGCTAGCTGGCTCTAGGTTCAGAGGTACTTCATATTATTTTACATCAACAGGGTAGAATAATAGAGTGGCTTTTCAGCATGCTATTAATTTTTGGGGTCTTCCTGATGCTCACAAGTCACTTATTAGTCGCTTTTGGGCTTACTGTTTCAAGTGAGTTTCTGGGTTTCAGTCTCCCCTCTTCTGCAAGCTTATAAAGGTAAGGACAGAGTTGATGTTCTCTGGACTGTATATATTTCCCTTTACGCAGAGGAAAGAGAGGTCAGTCAGAGCCGTGTGTGTCAACTGGCAGCAACAGAGAGGAGCTGAGATGTCATATATTGTTTGGGAAGAGAAGTGGAATAAGGCAGCTGCAGGTGTTGAAGGTTTGGGAGCAGAGAATTTTGCTGACATGGTTGGGCAGAAGTGGAGGGGTTGATGTGTGGTCAGTGAACAGTTGCTTTTCTTTTCAGGGCCTCTGACTGGAAACTGGACCATCCAGACTGGACAGGGAGGCTTCGTGTCACCTCTAAAGGCAAAACTGCATACATAAAACTGGAGGATAAGGTTTCAGGTAAGGGAAAGGCTGTGGCTTGGCAAGACTGCAACTGTGATTGCTGCTTATGAGCCTGTGCTTCTAAGCCTGCTCAGAGCTGTGCATGGCAGCACTGTCTATGCTTTAGCAAGAGGTTGCTCTCCTCAACACCCAATTCTTTGCCTGCAGGAGAACTCTTCGCCCAGGCTCCTATAGATCAATACCCTGGCATTGCAGTAGAGACTGTGACGGATTCCAGCCGCTATTTTGTCATTCGAATTCAGGATGGGACTGGTGAGTTGAGAGGTCATGTACGTGCCAAGTGCTAGGGGTGGAGGAGACTTAGCCTCGTGGAGCTGGGTGTATGCCAGGTGGATTGAAATGGTGTTGGGAGTGCTGAAAAGGCTGCGTAGTGTGCCTGGAGGGGTAGGAAGGCAAGGTTAACAGTGGAGGGTTCTCTACATTGCACGGAGTCCAGGGGCTGGGAGGGAACATTCAGTTTCTGAGAGTGCTACGTGGGAAGAAGGGTGTATCCTGAAGGCTAGGAACAACGAACTGCTGTGAGCTGCTGGTGTCCAGCTGCAGGTGTGTCGGAGGGAGGTAGCACAGAGTGGTTTAGGAGAAGCAGAAGGATTTTGGAGTGAATGAACACAAGGGCCCATTGGCAGGGCACCTCCAATGACTCCTTCTGTCTCCTTGCTAGGACGAAGTGCTTTTATAGGCATTGGCTTCACGGATCGTGGTGATGCCTTTGACTTCAACGTCTCTTTGCAGGATCACTTCAAGTGAGTTGTGCTTTTCTGGAATGCTGTTTTTCCTCTGGCCTGTAGAACATGGCGGGTGGTGGTGCATGTTCATTTAGCGCAGGCTTTCTTGGGACGGTCATGAAGCCCTGCTCTGGCTCCATCATCAGGGACATTTGAGTGTGCTGCCAGCTGTCACGCAAGGTGAGAGTCCTGCAGGGTCAGATCTGTAAGTCTTAAGCTTAAGCTTAGGTCCTGTGATGCTACAGGTGCAGTGTTAGTCTCTTGGGTTTGTGGTAGTCCCAGGTTTTTGCTGTATTACACTGGGAGTAGGGAGGTAGCTGGTTTGTCAAGGCAAGGTAGTTCTTTGGCGGGGTGGGGAGAGGAACCATGCATTTTTCTGAAACAATGTTCCCC
The DNA here is from genome assembly GCA_030449065.1 of Oceanodroma leucorhoa. Taxonomy (NCBI): domain Eukaryota; kingdom Metazoa; phylum Chordata; class Aves; order Procellariiformes; genus Oceanodroma; species Oceanodroma leucorhoa. Next base: position 163,902 of record JASVER010000281.1, read on the forward strand.
TTTGCCACAGGGTCTCATGTCTTCCTCTCTTCTTTTTAGGTGGGTGAAGCAGGAGACTGAGATCTCCAAGGAGTCCCAAGAAGCTGACACACGTCCCAAACTAGACTTAGGGTTTAAGGAAGGGCAGACTATCAAACTGAACATTGGGGTAAGCAGTCCAGTTTACCCTGCTGCTTTCTCTGGATATCCCAATGGAGACTATTCCTCACTTGTCCTTTCTTTTTATACAGAACATGACAACAAAGAAAGGAGGAACAGCCAAGCCCCGTGTGTCTGGATCAGGGGGCCTAAGCCTGCTGCCACCCCCACCAGGAGGCAAAATGGCAGTCCCTCCTATACCTCCCCCTTCTTCCACAGCCATTGCCAACCATGTCACACCACCACCCGTGCTGAAATCCAGTAACATGAGCAGTGCAGGTAAACATTAGCATAGAGCAAAGAGTCTGTCAGTCACTAGTAGGTGCACAGGGAGGACTGAGGTCTGCTTCAGGGAACTGGTGTTCAATCTAGTGCCAACAGTGCCTTGTGAGACATGATGTGTCCTGAGGGCTTTCCTCTCTTTGACCTGAGGATCTCCATGCTTGTTTAATAATACCTGCTTGTTCTCCTTGCAAGGAGGACAGCGTTGTAGCTCCTGTCCTTGCAAAAGGAAAAACCAAGTGACTTAGTCAAAACCATCTGGAGGTGATGGGTGTGAAGTTTAAATAGTTGGATTTTTCTGAACTTGTATGGGATTTAGGGGCACTAGCAGAGGTGTGTAGGGTGTCCAGAAAAGTACTGCACAGTCACTTTCTTTCTGCAGAAAAATATAGACAGACTTGTGGTTGTTGTTGGAAGATGCAGGAAAAGCACTTCTTTGAATAGGCCTTGAATAGGGAGAGAGGAAGCTTTAGTATGAGCAGCAGAAAGAGGTGCAAAGTATAGTGGGATTGTGGGTATAGTGGGCTATTTTAAAAAAATATATATAATTTTATATAATATGTTGTTTATATATAAAAATAATAAAATATATGTTGAACTTCATACACACATACATACATGTATACACACACACATGTTCGACAAGGCCAAGTTCAAGGTCCTGCACCTGCGGTAGGGCAATCACCAGTATCAGTACAGACTGAGGGACGAATGGACTGAGAGCAGGCCTGCAGACATGGGCTTAAGGATACTGGTGGATGAAGAATTGAATATGAGCCAGCAATGTGCGCTCGCAGCCCAGAAAGCCAATCGTATCCTGGGCTGCACCAAAAGCAGTGTGACCAGCAGGTCGAGGGAGGTGATTCTCTCCCTCTACTCCACTCTGATGAGACCCCATCTGGAGTACTGCATCCAGCTCTGGGGTCTTCAGCACAAGACAGACATGGACCAGTTATAGCGGTTCCAGAGGAGGGCCACAAAAATGACAAGAGGGCGGGAACACCTTTCCTGTGAAGAAAGGCTGAGAGAGTTGGGGTTGTTCAGCTTGGAGAAGAGAAGCCTCCAGGGAGACCTTATTGCAGCCTTTCAATATATAAAGGGGGCTTGTAAGCAAGATGAAGAAAGACTTTTTACCAGGGCCTGTAATGAATAGGACAAGGGGCAATGGTTCTAAACTGAAAGAAGCTAGATCTAGATTAGATATAAGGGGGAAATTCTTTACGATGGGGGTGGTGAGACACTGGAACAGGTTGCTCAGAGAAGTTGTGGATGCCCCATCATTGGAAGTGTTCAAGGCCAGATTGGACGGGGCTTTGAACAACCTGATCTAGTGAAAAATGTCCCTGCCCATGGCAGGGGGGTTGGACTAGGTGATCTTTGAAGGTCCCTTCCAGCCCAAACCATTCTGTGATTCTATAACAAAGAGGTTGCTGCAGTCTTCTGGATGCTGTACACACTTTTAGTGTGACCATACAGAGGTGTCTGGAGAGCTGATGATACTGTTGTGAAGGCAGAGACTTTAGCAGTGCTGTACACAGATCAGAGTGAGAAGAAACCACAAGCTTCTGAATAGGGCTGGGCTCCAGTGCGTGATTTGTACTGTTAAGGTGATGCCTGCTTGGCAACTGTTACAATTGCTGAGCTTGGGCTGAGTCAGCCTTATGTCTACTGGGGAGGTAATATGTTGTAAATCTGCCAATTGGTATGCTAGCTGGAGACTGAATAGTTCTTGAAGGCTATGTACCCCTGTAGTAGGAGCTGAAGGCTCAGTGCACATTCAGCAAAAGGAGCTGCTGTTATAACAAAATCCTTAAAAAGTCTAACTTCCTTCTTCTGGAGGGAGAGCTGGAGTTCAGAGATTCTCTGCCCCTGCATCCAGCAGTTTGTGTAAGGTGACAGTTTAAATGCCTGTGGTGTTTTCTTCTTGATTAGCTTTATTTTTTTTTTTAATTTTTTTCTTTTTTTGTTCTGCCTTAGATATTCTATTAGACTTAGATGCTCCTGCATCTGCATCCAAGGCACCAGCATCAACTACCACAGACCTCTGGGGAGACTTCAGCACTGCATCCAGGTAAACTGTGGTGAAGGGAACTGCACACAAGAAGTGTAGTGTCCTGATGGGCACTGGAAGAGCCATAAGTTAAGAAGTCTTATTAGATCTGCACCTTTGACTGTCCTTTCTTTATTTCAGTGCTGTTCCCAATCAGGCTCCTCAGCAGTCCAACTGGGTCCAGTTCTGAATGGTCAAAGCAGTGGAATGGGACAAACTGGTGACCAAGAGGCTCTAGAGGCACCAAATGGGATCAGAGGGGGCACAAACCTCTCTAGTCTTCAATCAAAAACAAATTGGGACAATCCTTCCTTTTTAAACCAGATCTTCACTTCAGTCAAAACTTACTATTTCTGATCCCACAGTGAAACCACTGAACCTAAAGAGGACATACTGACTCCTCGCAAGGTGGGCAAGGAGGCGAGAGGTAGCCTCATCTCTTCCACCCACTTGGCCATTATATGGTACATCCTAGCTCTTTTTCCCTGTCTTTCCATACAGGGAAAGCAAGAATCCTGAAGAAGGGTACAGGAGGAGGCTGGGTAGGTGCCTCTGGGTTCCTTGTCCTTTAAATTTTCATTGGTTAGTCTGTTGCTTTTTGTGGCTGCTTTCAGTAGTGACTCAAGTCTCTGCAACTTGGCCTGCAGTGCTGAGGACAGCTGCGTTTGGCTGCAGCTTGTAAATGGAAGCTGTAGGGAGACAGGTCTTGTCTCAGCACAAAACCCTCTGATTAATTACGTCTGTGGTGAGGAGTGAACCTCCCCATGCACGCACTACTCTTGCTCTCTTTGGTGCCATTCTTGATAGTGCTGGATGTTCCTGTGCTCTTGTGGGAGGAGTCATGCAAGTCCTTGAGTAGATCTGCTGCCATTGTGCTGTAGCTCCAGGTGGGCACCCCATCTTGAGGCTTCTGTTTGGCTTGCAGGTTCACTGGAGGAACTTCTTTCATTTTCACTCCTTTCTCCCTTCTGCCCCATGCAAAGGCCTCATTGTCATTGAGCTGTTTTAACTGGAAATAGCTTTTTTTTAAAAAAAAAGCCTGTTTTTATAATTTGGTAGTTACTTGCACTAGATGACAACCAGGTAATCCCACCACTCAGCATTTCATGTTCCTGCATCACTATCCTGAGCCCTGGCCTTGTGTTGTGACTTGGCACTGTGTTACAAGTATTGCATATCCATGCCACAGTAAGAACTATGGTGGGACAGTGGATTATTCTCTGGTGAGGGGACAATCTCCTTCCCCTTTTCAGCTCAGACTTATCATTTGGGCTAGAAATGTATAGTAGTCCCAATCCTGAGAACTGTGGCAGCGAAATTCTCCCACCTGTGTTCCTTCTTGTGGCTTTTCTTCTGAGACTAACTTTCTAGGGATGTGAGCTGGTTTTTGTGACTTGGATTTTTTTTTTTATTTTTAATGTGCCCCAAACCCCCTCTATCTCCTGTGTGGTTTAGGGGGTTAGCAAGAGGTAGAAGGCCCTTACTCTCTGCTGCTCTCCTTGGGAGATCCTAAGGCCCTTTGATCTGGACACTATTCCATCTTCAGCAGCTATGGATGTGACCTGGGGTGTAGGTCTGCTGATTAGTCTGGGCAAAGCCCGCAGGCAGGCTGGAAACCTCACAATGCTAGCTACTCTCTGTGCTAGCTTGATAAGCCAAAACACTAGCTGGGAAGGTGGTCTGAGTGACTCCTCTACAGCTATACCCAGTTACTAGAACACTAGGGTTTTAGTACTTCACTGGAAGGCTTCTTCCTGTTTTGAACACTCAACCAGCAGCAACACTTTTGTAACTGGGTTATGCTCTGCTAGCACACCTATGCAAGTAAATTTTTCCCTTTGGGCAAATATTTCCTGGTGAGGCTTTTAAAAGAGAGTAGTTAGCTGTATGCATCTTGTACTTGCAAAGGTTTCTTGTCCTTTTTGTCGTCTTACTACACTGAGGGCATTTTGGAGACAAAGTTTCACTTAGGCCATCCTTCTGGGAAGCAAAATTCTTGAAAATAGCTCTAAAGCTGCTGCAGTTCCACTTATGGAAGTGGGGACCAGACTGCTTTTGGATGTATTTTAAGTAGTCATTTAATCCTGATCCCCTGGCTCTCTTGGTGTTCCCCCTGCCGCCTCTCCCCCACCTTTGTAGTCACTCCTGCAGTTTCATTGTACTTAAACTCCCTGCCTCCTCTGAATTTGTGGGTGGCTATAATCTGCTAGTGAAGTCATGGACTCTGCTGGCTGGCTTTTTGTTTTCTTTTTCTTTTTTTGCTCAAATCATTGTGAGGTCCTGTCATTTCAACTATGTAACAGTTCCCCAAACCAAGGAGGTTCATGGCACCAATTAACAACTAACTAGGAGCCTCTTCTGTATTGTCTTAGTTAGTATTCTGGAGATAATATATTATGTATTTGAAAAGCTGAAGAAGCAAAAATTAAAGATATCTGTATATAAAGCATAAGATGTATTGGTGCAAATGGTAATTAAACAAGTAATATTGGGGAAAAGAATGTTATGAGTCTTCTAAGTTGTCAAATTGTTGTTGCTTTGAAAGCCCTGCAGATTGAAGGTCTTTGTCTCCAGCAAGATCCTAGTAGCCTGCTTATCCTTCTTCAAGTGTGTTATGGCCTGCAGACTGGACAAGAGCAACTTTAGAAGTGAACGGGTTCAGGCTCTGTCTGGATGAAGAAGTAGGAGCATGGAAGGACACAAAAATGTCCTATGGCTGTTCCAAATGGGGTGGAAAAAAAAAAAAAAACACAAACCAAACACCAACAACATGGAAACAGGCCTGACTGAAGGTGTGTGTGTGTGAAAACTTCGTTGCCCTGCCATTTAGCATTTCAGACATTAGAGGTTTCTACACCCTGCAGATGTTTTCAGAATTGATTCTTGCCACGCTTGTAAATGGGAAGCAGTCTCTCTGGTGACTGCAGAGATGAGCAAGGAGAGCTGAGTGGGCCCTTTGTCAGCGAGCAGCAAGGGCAGGCTGCTCTGAAAGGGAGAGCAAACTGGAAGCTAAGTCACAGCAAGGCAGGCAGGGGCAATGGCCTCGCTGAGAAAGGAACAGTCCCACGGTACCTAAGCAGGAAGATCAGAGCAGGTCAGGATGAGGATTTAGATCAGCAGGGTACATGGCCAGGCATGGGCATGGCTGCACTAGCTCAGGCAGGGATCAAGGGTGAGAGTCTTAGCGGAGATAAGCTCGCAGGGAAACCTTACTGAGGTTTCTCAAAGCCAGACTCCTGTATTATTTAATCTGGACCTGAGTCTGGGCAACCGGTCCCCCAGAAGACGGAGAATATGCTCAGGGCCTTGACGTTCTTCTGTCAGGCCTGCTCACAGCAAGCTCTACATATGGTTGTGTTGCAAGTACAACAGAAGTCTTGTGGCCTGGGTAAAGATGAGAAGTCTTAACCTTTTAAGTCAACTGAATGTCACCAGTAAACGCTGGTGTCATTGTCAAATATTCTAGCCAATATGGTGGCCAAAAAATATAAATAATCTCTACATTTGTTCAGATCTAGGAGCAAAGCTGTTACCCTGTTTTGGTGAATAGGGTGGATGTGTTACGTAGGTCCTGGCCAGGCAGAAGGTGAAGGGTCTTGTCCATGAGCTATAGTGAAGCTTCTCTGACTTTTCAGTAGGTACTTGCAGCAAAAAGGGATGACTAGCCTAGGAGGGTATTTCTCCAGAGTAGGAGGATTTTCAGGTGAGGGTGTACCTAAGAGAGGTGCTGGGATATATTCCTGCTTGTGCATGGAGAAGCATAGAGGGCTGGGGAACAGTTCACGAGGGAGAGCTCAGTCCTCTCTGGAGATCTTCCCAGTCCCCATGTCTTTCCTCACAGTGAGGCCTGCTAGAATGCAACAGCTTGATGTGTCTTGCGTAAATCCTCTCCCCCTTCTCCTTGGCGACCATCAGGAACAATCTTTCTGTCTCCAGTGGGAGAAGTTGGCTGTGTTGGTAAGTTACTGGTGAAATGACTTGGCCTGTGACTGTACTGGCTGAATCCTCCCGTCTCTTCTTGCACTTTCTGTTGCTAGTGGTTTCTTCTAATGTAGCAGAAGCCAGTATGCAGGCTGCTTGAGACCTACTGCCTCAGATGTTGCAGACAAGAGCATTCTCTAGGTGAAGGATTAAGGCCAGGCCTTAAATGTGGATCAGCAGATCAAACTGAGCAACATCTCCTGAACATATATTATGTTCCACATAATAGATCAACTGGTTTCCTTAGGCAGCTGGGAAGAGCTGCCCTCAGTTTGAGAGGTACAATGGTCAAAGGGGGAGAAAAGTTCATGCCAAATGGGGGAGAGACTGTAGCACGTAGAAAGAGTCAAGAAACAAGTGTCAAAGGGAAGATGCCAGTTTTGTCTGGCTATTGGTTGTCATTTCTTTAGCAAGAGCTGTAGTTGAGGTGGGATGTGAGTGTTTCCCCACCTTCCCAATTAATTCTGTTCTATGTTCTGTCACTTAAAACTCCAGTCTCACAGCTGTGCAGTAACTGTTTCTACTACAGCCACACAATATGGATTGCAGGCACAAACTTGCTAGCTTTAACAAAACCTTGGTGCTGTGTGTGGACTCCTGAAGAAATGAAGAGGAGAAGATGTCCATTGGAGGAAATAAAACAAAATAACCAAATAAGAAACCAAAAATCCTGAAGTCTTCCTGAGCTTTGGTGATGAGGGAACAGGATCTGAATCTGAACTCATCCTGTTAAATCGGCATAAACCTACAAAGCTCTAGGAGCGAGCACAACTGGGCTGTTAATGCCTAAAAACAGAGCGCTGGGACCTATGTACTTAACACACATTGTAATGCCTCAAGGTCTAGGCAATCCATTGAGTGCTTATTACATTATGTGAACAATAGATTCTCAGTCTAGAGACGGTTTGAAGTCTCTTTCTTCCAAGTTAATGGCTTTGTCTATGCTAATAGTCAGGAAAAGCACATTGCAGGATGTAGTGCCCTTCTAATTTGATAGCTTAATTTTGCCAGCTGCCATTAGCTATAGCTGTGTATCCTCATCCAGAGTTGGGGCTCTGACAGACATTCCTTGAAGCTGCCTCTGAGCATGGGAAGATCAGTCAGCAGCAGCTGCTGCCTGTAGTGGCTCCCGACCAGAGCCACGTTTTGCTAGCTGTGGCTGCTGGGAGCTTGTGGTGAACTCCTTGCATCACTTGTGTTTGGGGCAGGCCAGCCAGGTAACTTGCAATGGCCTGCTTTCCCTTTTCTTTCCCAGGCATTGTAGGATGGCAGCTCCTGCATGTTGGGGCAGAGGCAGCTGGCTTGCTTAGGAGACCAGCTTTTTGATTCTTGAAGCAGTCTGAAGAGACATTCCCTGAAGGAGGCAGCTGCCTGTAACTCGCAGCCTTTGTGTTGAGTCTTGTGCTTTGGGGATGTAAAGAGGTGTGGCACTCCCCTGCCCTCCTAGCCTGGTCTGCAAGCCTGGCTGGGTTGGTGACACCTGCCACAAGGGCTTGCAAGTTCAGTCTCACCCGTGACCATGTGCTGCCACCTGCTGCTGAATCCCCTTGTTGTGGGGCTTCTGGCAATCCCTGGGCTCAGCCGCCATCTCCAGGGGCTGGCTGGGCCCCCAGCAGTTGGGAAGCAAGCAAACATCACCTGGGACCTGGCTGGCACTGGTGAAGTGCTCTCTGAAAAGAAATCACAGCTGGCAGCTGGCAGCAAGAGCATGCTGATTCCTGGGTTGGCTGCCTGCAGTGACCTACCCTGGGCAGGAGAGACCTGTGCCTGGGGGTGGGATGTGGGCAAGGGTATGGAACAAGCCGCAAAGCAGAACTGCAGCATCTGGAGGTGTCCCCAGGAGCATCTGAGATGGAGGGAAAAGGAAAGGGTGTCTTGACTTTGGCACACAGGAGGCATAAAGGAGGAGGAGGTAGGCAACCATAAGATGACAGAAGAAGGACTTTTGTGGGTCTGGTTTAAAACAGACCAGAAGAGCTTTGGGTGACAGCAGAGTTTCTATTGGCTTTTACTGAACACTTCCCTCAGTCCAATAGCAGCTCTGCCTTAATGTCCATCAGTATCATAACTTGTCATTCAAATGCTTTCCTGAATGATTTAAAACTGACCCCTGGTCAAATTTACGGAAGCATGGCTTAAAGATTTTTTTCTTTTTTTTTTTCTCCTCTTCCCTATTAACAGTTTGGCAGTAATGAAACTGGTGCTTCCAAACACCGACATGTTCTGCTACCCTAATGCCCTCTGCACTTCAGTGCCTTCATGTAGAGTGTAGTGTAGGGCTTGGAATCGAGATGTCCAAGTCTTGTTGTCTGCCAGTGTGTACACAGTGTGTTGTCTTTAAAGTTTGGCCCATAGAAACTGAACTCCTCTTGGTCTTTTTTGAAGTGAAGTCTAAGCACTTGTCCATGAGCTTAGGGTGTTAAGCAAACCATTCAAAGATGTGTGGAGATGCTACATCAGTAGTGCTACACAAACCGTTGCTTTGGTTAGCTGGCAGGGACAAGGAACTGGACTCCAGTGAGGAGCAGTGCCAAGAGGAGAGGGGTATGAGAGCATTTTCTTTGGAGAATATGTGCTAAGGGGCTATAGATACGGCAGCATAGGCTGCATGTCTGTCCCAGAGCTAGGGGCTGCTCCCTAGTACCTAAAGCTGGAGTCAATACCATGTGTACAAAGCATGCTTGGAAATGAGCACTGGATACTTCTACTGGGTAGAACAACAGAAAAAGTACTTAAGCAATATATTCCATACAGAAATAGGATTTCTGCAAGCAGAGAACCTGCCCTGAGTAGTCTGGTGTAGCTTCAGAAGTAGCCCTGCTTTGAGCAAGGGTTGAACGAGGTACCTTCAGTCTGAACTATTTCCTAGCACAACTTTTGTGCTTGGCTGTGGTGAGGTGGGTCCTACAGTGGGCCAGCAGTGTCTGGTAAGACGTCTGACATGGACGTTTGGTAGGTGGTGGGGAATGCTGAGGTCTGATGGTGATCCTTCAGCTCAGGAAGGGCAGAGGCTGTGCAAGGACCAGCATGGTGTGCTGTGCCTGCCCGGTCTTAAAATGCTAAATATGCAAATAAATGTGAACTGGAGGCAAAGTCTGAGAGACGTGGGCCACGGTGCTGCAGGCCAGCGTGAGTCAGCAAGGAGCACTTTGTCCTCTGTGTCAGTCCCAGATGGCAGCTCCGGGGCCTGCAGGGAGTCAGCAGCAGGGGCCCTTCGCCCTCTGAGTCAACGCTAGCTCCGTGCTGGAGGCTGGCACCCGGGAGCGCCGTTTGCCCGCCCTTCGCTTTGCTGTGCCGACACTAACTTCGGTGCCCTAGTGTGGTAAAAGTGGCTGACGCGGGCACCTGGAGAGGAACAAAAAGTGTCCTTCCCCATCTGACCGTGTTGACATCTATGTCGCGAGGAGGCTCCTGCAGTAGAACCCCAAAGCTAGAGCCCTCGCTGCCTGGCATTACAGCTTCCCCAGCGTATTTCAGTGACGAGGTGCCAGGGAGTGTCCGGCTGAGGTGACTGTACTCCCTGGGTTTAATTCAGCTTTCTACGCTTGTTTCCAGATGGCTTTTGCCTTGTCCCGTCCTGACTGGACGCACAGGATGGCTGTGCTGCTCTGGAGGCAGGTGGTGTCCCTCGCCCTGCTGCCGGCCGGCTGGAGGTGGGCGCAGAGGCTCCAAATGGCGTGCAGGGCCTTCTTGGCTATAGGGCGCAGGGTAAGGGTCAGCGCAGGCCATTTATGATCTTCCTGTTAAGTCTACCCTTGAGGCTTGGAGCAGCCTGAGGGAGCCAGGGGATGCCAGTGCTGAGGCAAGTTCAGCAGGGCCTGGGAGGTTTGTGCCGGCTGGTGGGACAGCCTAACCAGTGCAGCTCTCCCCAAAACCTCCCTCTGAGAAGGCTTTATGCATGTGCGTAGAGAGGATGTGAGCATGTGGAGGGAAACAGCTTGAGATCAAGTAAGAGTGGCCCTAAGGTTACAGCATGGCTCTGGGTGACCTTACCTGAGAGCCCCCATGCTTGGTTGGTGACTGTGGTTGTTTCCCATTTTTTTTTGCTTTTCTTTCTGCTCTCTCTTCAAAAGAGGGAGATGAGGTGCATTCACCTCACTGGGCAGAGGTGTAAACCAAACTGAATTCAAGGCCGTTGAGATCTGTGCGATCCTTGGACAGAACTGACAATGAAGCATGAAGGATTGCTTCTGTGGGGAGGTGTTACGTGGCCACAGCTTGTCCATGCAGATCCCATGTGCCCACTCTAAGAAGCTAAACTTCATAGCCCTGCCTCTGAAACAGGCCACTGGGTCTGACCAAGACTTGGATCTGGCCCAAGTTTGGAGTCAGATGTGCAGCTGTGGCAAGCAACTGCAGTATCTGGATCTGATCTCCAACAATTTCTTGACTTGAGACTTGTGGCTGAGACCCAAAAGAGGAAGGGGGTGAAGGTGTGATGTTCCCAGTAATGGCATAAAACAAAGCTGTGAGATAATGCATCTGAATGTGTCCTCTGTTGGCTTTGGTTGAATAACTTGTTAATTCCCTTCTGAAGAAACAATCCCAGGTTAATGGTATATGTAAAGAGGCGGGTTGGGGCTTCTTGTCTGTTTGAAGGTTCCCTGGATACTGTTCTTCCTTCTCTTATTCCTTCCCTTATACATGAGAGGTTTCGGGAGCCTGTCATCACAGCTGAGCACACGACTTTCCCTTTCCGAAGCTAACTGAGTTGGAGCTCTCTCGGCTCAGATAGCTTTGGGACATGTCGCGTTCTGCTTGAAACCCTCAGCTCTTCCTAAACTTGGCAGAGATGTAGATGGGGGAGGAATGCACAAACCCTTTTGGGGAGGAATACCTCTTTTGCATCTCTCCTACTTTTCTTTCCTTCCACCGTGTTCTGCGTGGTACTGTAACCATAGCATTTTGGGGAGCTGCTGGGCTCTGTCAAAACGCTGGAGTGCCACTCTGGGTGTTTTGTTCAGGGCACAAAGTGTTGCTGCTGACTCAGGCCTGCCTGTGGTGATGTGCTGCCACCTGCCAGAAATTAGTGTGGCATTGCAGTGCTACCTCCTGTTTTATCCCTGCCACTCTTTGCTCTCACCTCCCTTTCTCACTCTCCGTTCAGTTCTTCTCCGTTTCCCCTTCACCCCTGGATGCTCTGTCCTTTTCTCTGAGCTTTCACAGCTCCATATAACCCATTTCTTCCTAGGTCTCCTAGTGTACCTGTGCAGCACCCTGGTTCACCTTCTGTCATCAGCAGGGGTGACTGCCTTCCAGAAGAGGTGCCTTCTCCCTGCAGCTCTGGCCAGTGCTGTCAGCCATGCATGAGAAGGGTGCAGGACGCTTTTCTCTCCGGTCCCAGCAGACTGAAGTGCTCTCACACTGTCCCCTAGAGCTGGGGGAGCTCAGCTCCTGCAGTGAGCACTGCAGCATCCTGCTCCTCCCTCCCCTGGTCAGTTCCTTGCAGCAGGGTACACAGTGGGATCGCTTATTGCTAGGTGCCCTCTAACCAGCCAAATCCCTCAAGAGCTCTCAAGGAGTTCTTGCTGCCTGAATCCCTTTGACTAGATATCTGCCATCGCTTACTAACCACACAATGCCAGGCCTTGGGGCCCCATTCCCCATGCTTCAGTGCCTTTTTATGCTCTTTCCTTGGCTGCAAGGGCTCTGCTCTCTATTACTTCCATGGCCAATTCTGCCTTAATCCCTAGGAGAGGAGCAAGGTGATGTGGAGAGAGAAGACCAAGAGGGTGGTGTGCATTCACTTCTGATGTTCTCCTCATCCAGGTGCAGGGACAAAAAGCCAGGATTGGGTTTAGGCTGTCTTCATCTGAGTGACCTGGAGGACTGTGCTAGCTAGAGGTGCCATAAGAGCAAGTGATGGAAGGATGTCTTATCAGCAGGCAGCTAGGGTCCTATTACAGACATGGTAGAGTTCTGTAGGTGCTTTCCGTCCACTGAGGGAACTGACCATTAATGCCTACCCACCTTTCCTGTCTCCTTACCATGAAAAGATCTGCCTTCTCGTCCCATGGCTGCCCACTTTCCTTAGAAGTGTTTGCTGAGGAACTTCACAGGTAGCTGGATTATTCTCATGCATATGATCATTGACCCCTTCTAAGAACTACAAGAGGCAGGATTTCCTTACAAGAGTTATATTGACTCTTCCCAAAGTACTTCATACTTATACATATGTCCATTAATTTTATTCTTTTGTTATAATTTCTATTAACTTGGCCACTACAGATGTCAAACCTTTAGCTTCCTAAATCTCCCTAGACTTCTCCCCTCCTCCTTCTTTGCTATATTCCTTGCCACTCTGTGATTTGGTGATTAAAAAGGCAGTTTGAGGCAAGAGGCCACCCAAAGCTATTAGCAACTGTTTCACCCCTGAGTTTCCTGGGAATCCCTGGGACTATCTTGCCCAGACCTGCTAATTCCATACCTTTTGCACAATCACTTATATTTTGGACAGGTCCTTTGGTTTAGCCCCCGACAAAACAGGGTTCTTTTGTGGTAGTTTCTCCAGTTTCTTCCACTGTCACAAATAATTAATTTAGCTTTGTTTTAATGTCCTTGTTCTCTCTGACTGCTTCTTTTATACCCTGCTCTTCAGTAGTCCTCAAAGCTTGTGAAAAGGTTTCTGCTTTCTGTATCTATAGGAAAGGATGTATTATTAGTTCTGATGGCTTCTGTTAATTGTTTTTCAGACTCTTTTTTACCTTTGCTTGGTTGTGGTTTTACAATTAATTGAGGTCATGATCATTTCAATTTTCCTCATTTAAATACAACGTCAACTTGTTGAAGAATGCATACTGATAATCCCTTTGGCTCAATATTTTTGCCACGTCAGCTTCCTTTTGCCTTTTGTCAAATCTTCTAAAGAAGTGCTAGGTGTCGGCTTTGAGCTGCCAGTGTGATGTCCCTGTGTAACCTCCGTGCTACCTGTGATGACTGAATTCCCTCAGCTGCCCCTCTCCATTCTGACCGGCTTGTAACAAGTGTCTCACCTCCCTGCAGCTTCCACCACAGCTGCGCTCAACTTCAAAAGGGGCTATTTTTCGGAATGTGTGGGGTCACAACTTTAGGATTCAAGTCCTTCTCTTTGCTTATGAATTCAATTTTAACTCAACTGGTTCAGCTTGATTTTCAAAAGAAGTAAGGCACATGCAATGATACTGTCTCCTCCGCTGTTACATGGACCTGCTTGTTAAATTGGGTGAAACTGGCTGTGAGATGAAAGGCTCGCAGATACTAGCTTACTCAAACTTCATTGACAGGTAGGGGAGAAAGAGCGTTAGTGCCTCTGGTACCTTCTGTTTGGGTCAGGTAGCCAAATGGCGCCCACACAGCTTGCAGGGCAACCACCTGAAGGCAGCAGCTGGAGCATGAGTAAGGAGAGAAAGCAGGACTGTTGTGGTGAGCAAACATACGAGTTCTAGGAAGGAGCTGGGGTTTGGGAGGTACCTGGCAGTGCTGAGTGGGGTTGAGATGAAAAATGTCTGTGGAGAAACACAGGTATTGTGGGAGGGTGAAGGTGTACTGCGTGGGGTGGGCAGAACACAGGTGGAGGGGGAAGGGAGGAACTGAGGAATAGCAGGGGGAACACAAGGAAACAAAGTGAGAGTGGTTTGGTTTTTTTTTAAGCAAGGTTTTCTTTTTTTCTATTTTCAGCCTCGCAGCTAACTGCTGGGCTCGATTCTCCCTATCTCCCATCCATTTACGTGCTATCAGTGCATATGAAATTCAAAGCACAAATTTTACCCTCAAGAATATCACCTGACTGTTGTTACACAAGAGCCCAGCGTTGTATCCTATGGAAGTATGGTTCAGGGTTGAACTTTGACAGCAAGCAACAACTCTGATGGCTGACAAGGAAGAATTGAGCTGTCTCCTGATGTTTGAGCGCAACCTAGTGTATTCTAATAAAATCAGCAGCTAGATCCTGAATTTGCATTTGAAATGCCTCAGCTGTGTTTGGAGATGTGCTTCAATGGCAAAAAGCTAATGAAGCTACACTGTGACTTCTTTCTCTGTCTGCTGATTGTATCTCCTATTTCTTCACGGTGGAAAGTTTGAAACCCTGCCAGGAAGTAAGCCTTTTCCCCATGAGACTGTGAGTCTGTTGTGGCTTGGTTGGCCCAGGGCAGCGGGGAAGCACGCAGAGGATTACTCTGAAATCTCAGCATGAAATCTGAGGGCATAACTAGGTTTCAGCAAACACTTAGGGAGGCTTAATTCCGGTGAGAGGACCAAGCCTGAAGACAAAGGGAAGTGCTGGAAAGATGTTGGAAAGAAAAGCAGGCAGCCTGCATCTTCTCAAGGGACCAAGCTTCTGTCCTGCAGCTGCTCTTCTTCTTGTATAAAAGTCACCCTTTTTGCACACAATACAAAAAGGAGAAGTAAAGCCAGCTGAGTGCATATGAGGCTCCTTGGAAAAGAAATTCAGCTACATATGCCCCATTCTGTTTAGGGGCAGTTCTTTATAATCTGTGTTCATATGTCCACCACATCCCTCCCCTGCCCTTTACCTTCTGCCACATTATTCTCCTCTGTTGTCTGATGCGTGTTCTTCCTTGCACTGTCCTATCTTATCTCCAACTCTGCCCTGTGTACCCTCCATGCTAGCTCCCTGGATGTCCTGCTAGCGTGTCATTCTGGTCTGCCTTGAGGAAATTCCAACTTGCCAAACTAACCAAGCAAAGCTTCCTCCTTCTTCCTTCTGGTTGTTTTGGAGACCTTATTGTGGCTTTTCAATACTTAGAGGGGGCTTATAAGAAAGACAGAGAGAGACTTTTTACCAGCACCTGTAGTGACAAGTCAAGGGGCAATGGTTCTAAACTGAAAGAAGCTAAATCCAGATTAGATATAAGGAGGTAACTCTTTATGATGAGGGTGGTGAGACACTGGAACAGGTTGCCCAGAGAAGCTGTGGATGCCCCATCATTGGAAGTGTTCAAAGTCAGGTTGGATGGGGCTTTGAGCAACCTGATCTAGTGAAAGATGTCCCTGCCCATGACAGGGGAGTTGGACTAGATGAAACCATTCTGTGATTCCTGAGTCCTATCTGCTGACTGAACCCTTCTCACCCTTTTTCTCCAGGGTATCCTGACTCATTGGCATTTCTTCTCAGAAGTCTTTCTGATTCAGCATATATCTCAGCAGCCATTTCCCTTAATTGTCTCCTTTCAACATCTGCCTCAGTTTGAAATCAGACTAAACAGTAGTCTGACATTTTCCCCAATGTAATATCAAAGGCCTTTATCAGAAAGCAGAAAAGGGAGATAAATGACAGTGTTGGAGCAAAAAATATAAACCAGCCCTTTTCAGCCTCAGAAATGGAGCCTGAGTCCCTGAAGCAAGCACTGCTCTGAACTTCCACAGGCTGTAAATCAGTTTGTGATAGAGAGGTCTCTGTGTGTGCTCTTCCCAATAACCTCTCAAACCATCGACACCATTTTTTTTTTTTTTATTCCACTTTGCTTGTTCTCCTCCTTGACCCTGGCCTCATCCTTCTCTCTTTCTCCTTGGATATATCAAATTTCTGATTATTTCTATTCCTCTGCCTAAGGCTGCAACTCCCCAGTCTCACTTATACAGGAACAGTTCCTCATCTGATATTTGTTCTAGTGCTAGCTGCCAAGTGGGGCCAACTTTCCAGGATGAGACATAGCACGCAATATTTGGTGTAGCAAGTGCAGCTTAACCACAAGAGACAAGTGAGGGCAGAATGCATTTTGTATTGGGCTGTGCTGCAGGCTAAACTGGGCTAAGACCCATGATAGCTGCAGACCTAAGAGCAGTGGCAGAATTACTGACAGACAAAGGCATGAAGGTAAGGGAAGGAGAGAGAGAGTAAAAAAAGAAGGGTGAAAAAAGAAAAAACCAAGAGATCTTAAAAGGGAAATCTATCAGCTGAGAATCCGATATGGGGGAGGAGGAGTGCAACTTCCTTTTCAGTTGTTAGGTTCTCATTTTTCTTTTCTCTCTCAGAAATTTCCATAGTGCCAGGGCTGATTTCCTGGGCTAAGAAACTGAAGATCTGTTCAGAGCATTTCTGAGCTCCCAGGAATTCTCAGGTTATCGCCAGTGCTTCCAGTGTTCAGCACAGCCGCCTTTGGCAGACAGAGGGAAAGGCTCAGTAACTTATTGGTGCCTCCCTCTGGAACCAGGGACCAAAAAAGCCCATCTTTTACATAGCAAAGCTAAGGACAGGGATCAGTGATCACACTGTGATTAAATGGCATCAGAAATCACCTACGCTGAGGTGAAGTTCAAGAATGCATCACCGGCTGCAGTGGTCGAAGGTAAGGAATGGGTGGGTTATTCAGGGGAAGGAGACCTGGAGGGAGGGGGGCTGAAGAACAGGGAATGGAGACTTTTCTTTCTGTGACTCTTGTTCCTACCTTGTCCTGACAACTTGATGAGAAAAAGGAGTTGTCTACCACTATATGAGCAGGAGACAGGAGGAGTTTTGAAGTGAGAGGGCCAAGGAATGTCTACAAGAGGAGAGGTGGGAATCTTTAGGTGGTTGGAGTTGCAGCATGAACAAAGATGACTACTGGGAGCACAAACAGTAGGTTTCAAGTGAGTATTCAGTAAGGAGCGTATTTGGGCTCCCTTAGTCCCCTGGTTGCAACACCAACAGTGGTGAATGGTAGAGGGTCCAGGATGAATGCTTAGCCCTGGTACAATGCAGATGGTAGCTGCCTCTCTATATGTTATCTGATCTTGGATGAGAGAGTCATTTTTGGACAAATACTGAGTACCAACAATAGAGACCATGGTTTATTACAAATAATCTAATCTGTCATAAAGGTGGAGCGGCTCCCAAGGCAGCAAATGGCAGCAAATAAACCCGAGCCCTGGCTGCTACTGCTCTTGCCTCTGAGTGGGGCTGCGGATTCCTGCTTATGGAGACACCAGGAGTAGAGAACCAACATGCCTCCTTACAGTAGAACTGTCAGTTGCCCTCTGCAGCTCTGTGAGAGATGGCACTGGCTGCAGAAACTTATAGCCCCATTGTCCTTGGTTGATTGAGAAATGGTCCTTGGAGAAGAGAGACCCAAAAGTTAAAAGAAAGAATGGACTTGAACAAAACACCCTAAAATACACAGAGGAAGGATTATCTAAGATCTGGAGGAAGATACAGTTCTGTGATTGACGTCTATCACTCCTGAAAAATAATTAACACACCAAACAAAAAAATTTTTATTACTATTAAAAATCATGGTTGTAAAATGGTGCCTTTATAAGGCTTTGTGCAAATTTAAGACAGATTCTGATCAGTATGTATTCTGTAGTTATTATGCCACAAGTAGCAACACATAGAGATATTCCATGTATGGCTCATTGCTTCCACCCTTAGATACAGGCCCCTACACAACAGCAGGTTCCAGAGGGGTGAACGTTTGTGTGTGTAAATGAAGGAATGAATAAATAAATAAATTATTGTTGCTGCTAAGGATATTAACTTGCCTATTTACTGCTTTACCTCAGTTTTACAATCCCAAACAGAGCAGGCATCAGCTCCAGGTTATTCCTTGACTGCTCTGAGCCATGAGTCATGGAAATAAAGAATGTACATACTCCTGATTGACTTGAAAGCTCACTGTTTTCGATGCACCAAGATTAGCTGGTTCTGGTTGCAGCTAGCATTTCCATCACGGTGAGGTGGGGGTGGTGGAATTTCCTCGTGTTCCCAATAACCTATTCCAAAGACTCCTGATCCAGCCATGTTTGCTTGAGCTGTTGATGTCAGGCTCATGCTATAGGTTTGGGTGTGTGCTCAGGGTCTGCCTTTGAGTGCACCTGTCCAAGTGATCACACGCTTAGCTTATACTTTGAATTCAGAGAAGCGTCCAGTAGTACCATTGCACACGGTGCTAATGCCTCTCACAGCCTCATGGTATGCTCATAGGATGAGAGTTATGATTGAAAATTATTGAAAGATTGAGGGAGTCTTGCTGCTCTGTTGTCCTTCCGAGTGGTTACTCTGGCCATGCAGACTCCGAGTTGGTAATGGCCAAGCTCACCTGGGTTTTCCCATTCTGTAGCCTCTTCTAGTTGGGCTCTAGAGATAACAAAATTGGCAGTCACTGGAAGATAGAGAGGAGCTAATCAAACAACATATAATCTGTGGCAGGAGGTGGCAGAGACTACGGGGGTGGGTTTCACACCACAGTGCAGTTAGGTTTCCTGCACTTCCCGCCAGGATTTCCCAGGTAGAAACACAGGCATCTCTGCTGCACAGCACTTGTTGCATGTGCCTAGGAGATGTTGGTTTTACATGCTGAATAACCAGCATATGCTCAACTGGTCTGTTGTGTTGTGATCATGCTGGACACATTGCAAGCATGCAGACTTACTGTAGGAAGCATTTTGCAGGGAGATTAACCTACTGAATATGCACAAAATCTACTGCACTTCAGTTGTGTTGGTGAGGTGTGTGCATACCAGCAGTGCTCTCTGTGCCACCCGGGTGTGAGCGTCGGATGCACAGATCTGGCTGGGCGCAGGTTGAACAGTCAATATGTGGACATGCAGCACATCAAAAAATCATTTGGACTGGTCAGATCTATTGTCTGAAAAGGGTGGCTGGACTCCAGATCATGATCCAGGTCCTTGTTTTCACCACAGACAAAAGCTCTGGCTAGAAAAACACGATTTGGCCAGGGAAATCTGGATCTTGTCTGTCTATGAATATTTTCTCTTCTGATAATGAAAGATGATGCTTTTTGCCCTGCTGTAACAGCCTCCCCCACGCTTTTGGGAAGTAGTCAGAGGGCTTCCCCAAACAGCAGGTTTCTGGAAGTCTTGCTCACTAGGCATGGCTGGCAGGCACATGTGGCTGCTGGCAGACTTGGGAGTTTTGCGCTGAACAATGAATGAGGTCTCTCTAAAGCTTATCGTTAATATCAGTCTCTCTCAAAACTTCTTTACTTCTGTCCTGCAATGAGTGCTGCTGTCTCTTTACCCGCCTGTTTGCCCTGGCTTGTGTACCTGCCACAACCTAGAACAGTCTCCTGACAAGTGTTTGCTTCTCCTTCCCTGTGACCCGTTCCCCTGCCTGCTCCCAGACCTCCTCAGTACTGACAGTATCCCTCTAGACAAGAGTCAGGCCCTGGCAAGTCTGAATCTGAGTGGGATACTTTACTCAGGCTGCTGGACACAGCCCGCTGTTCTCCCCAGGCATCCAGCCTAGCACAGCCTAGTTTTACTGCAGCAGATCTCTGAACCCTGGCTTGGAAAGCAGAGATGGAAGGGAAAAATAATTTTTTTTTTCTCCTCCAGTGATTCTGTGCCATCATTGCTTTGCACATTTTTTGTCTCCTGCCCTCATTCAGCTTACACCAATCTTCTACACAGAAAGTTCGAAAAACTAAGAAGGAACTGAAGCAGGCGTAAAAAGTTTTCTGGGGAGAAGTCAACATGAATCTTCCTGTGAATGTCTCACTATCAGATAGCGCAATGTTGTATTTGGCAGCTCTGGGCTCAATATAGAAAGGCATGGTTTCACTCCAGATTTTGAGGCCATGGGAAGGCCTCACCCCCAAACACCAGCAATTAGCATTGCTAGCTCACCAACAGGGCTGGGGCTGCAAACAGTGTCGCTGAACCTAACCTTCTCCAGAAACCACAGAGGTCCCCTGCTCTGTCCCAATCTGCCCCTCTCCCAAACTGTGTAACTTCCACATCAGAAATGAAACTGCATTTTTTTTTTAATAGCTCTCCCTTGAGTTGTACATCCTTGGTACGCGGGCTGACTGAAGCATAGTTGACTGTAGTGTTGTGTTTGGTGTGTTCCTTCACTTTTAGCACCTCCTGAGACGAAGAAGCATGAGCACCATCCCCAGAAATACCCGCCTTGGCTCCTGTGGCTGCTCTTACTGCTGCTCCTTTTGGTGTGCATTGCCCTCGTTATTGCTCTCCTTGGTGAGTATGTGCAGGCTGGTTACAGGAGAGAGGTCTGGGGAAAGTGCTGGGAGAAAAGCAGAGAAATCAGAGCCCAGAGGGGAACATCTTCCAACCAGGAGGGAGCTTTTATTCAGGAACTCTTTTGTCATGAGAATGGATGCAAGCGCCAACATTTGGGCTCAGAAAACGTGAATGTTGAATATTTGAAAGGTACGTTTGGGAGCAAAATCGTCCCTGATTACTTAAACATTGGGGATTTAAGGGTACGGCTGCAACATGACACAGACTTCTCTCTTGCAGGCCAGCCAAACCAGATGTTTTGGGCAACTGGTATGCGAGAGTTAGGACTACCACAGCATTATGCCAGATGGTTCTGTTGTACACATCCTCTTTCTTAGAATGACGGAAAGACGATGGGAAGGGACTTCTGGAGGTCTCTAGTCTAATGCCCTACTTGAAGCATGGCCATCTTCAGAATTTCGGGGTTGCTTGGGCTTTCTGTAAGGTCTCAGGCTTTTCTGCCCTGACTTTGTACATGTCTGTATACGTCCCCGAAATCTTCCACTGTTTAGCCTAAGGCCTTTTCAGTGTTCCCAGATTGTACATCCCCATCTTGCACGGCCTCTTTGGAACCGTGGAACAATTCTCTACCTGCATACCACACAAAAAGAAGTTAATTACATTCAGCAGAGGGGAAGAAGCCTGGAGATGGCAGCACAAATGTCTATACAGGTAGCTGGACCTGCACTTGAGCTCTCTAAGGTGCTTTGACACACTCCGTGTCCTAATGGAAAAAACAGCTTTTCACAGTTAGTCCTGGTATCTCCAGGATTAACTGCACAGTGCAAATTCTCACACCTTTTTAGTGTTAACTGCATTCTACTAGAATAAGTCATTAAAAGTGATTCTTGTATACACAGTTTGTGGAGATTGTGATCACTGTTTCATTCTCATTTTCTGCTAAGGATCATTCATGGCGTATTTGCACAAATTTTCAATAAAGATGATAGATTCTAGAAGAAGGTGTATTATCAGGCTAAATTGCTGCCCTTCCTTTTGCTGTCATTAATTCCCAAGCCCCAGAAATTTGTATTGCTTTGTTCCCAAATGTATGACTTTTCACAATACTCCATTAAGTGGTTGGGGAGGTTTAGGGTAGGCTGTTAGAGTCTAATACTGTCTGGCCAGGTTCTTTTAGATATTCCACACATGGAAGGTTTAAGCTTTAATGGCAAGTTTACTTATCCAAGTTAATTCATGTTACACAGGAATTTGATTTAGTAGAGTGATACAGCAATGCATTTAAATAAAAACACCAGTACAAATTGCACTTAGCAGAGGGTAGCAACTGCAATGCACAGCTGAATCACAATACAAATGTGATTCTCATTACCAGTCTCTGCAATATGCTCAACTTCAAGACACTGGGTGTCCCCAGTGACCCAGAAGGAATCTGTGGGTTAAAGCCAGCTCAGGCTCATTGCTTTCTTCAGACATGCTTTGGTTAGTCATTCAGTTTTTTACACTCTCTTGGGCTGAGCCATGTATACACTTGCCCCATGCCGGTCTGGCTAACTTAGGAAGACGTTGCCCTCTTTTTGATCTTTAGAGGGCTGAACAGTGACACAGCTGGTCAGTTCACTCACCTGATACAACTGGTTGATTCACTCAACTGAACTAGAACAAAGGCCACCCTCTCATCCCCTTTGTGTTGAGATAAGGTCGCCTTTCTTTGCAACAGATGTGGTCAGCCACCCATTGCCCTTGCCCATCTCCTCTGAGCCTTCTTCCGTTACAGGAATTCAGTCACGGCGGCCACTACGATTATTCTGCTCTCCTCACCAGTAACAGTATTTCTAAATGAAACGGTTGATAAAAATAGACATCCGTATTACTTAGCACACTCTGATCAGCTTCCAATCAATATCCCTGAGTGTTTGAGTTAGTGATAAGTCCTTCGCATTGTGGATGTGGCCTGCTGACACTTGTCACCAACACTGTATTATTACCCATAAACTGGTGAGTAAGTCCTGGGAGTTTAGCTTCCCCCCTGCTTTCAGCAGCTCTAGCTGTATGTGATTACCTTCACCCGGACTGTCTTTACTGCTGACGAAATAGACCCACCTGACGTGTTACTCATCCAAACTACTGTTGATGTCTGTCTTAGGAAGAGATAAACTGTGCCACTGAAGTGCTTCTTTTAATTCACTGATTGTAAAGAGATTTAGACAGGCAGCTTGGCTGTAGGTATCTACATGGTAAATGCCTGTGGTTGGGTGGAACCAATCCCACCCTGTCTGGCATGTCCTCAGTGTGATGTCCTCCCAGTGGTCCTTCTGCTCTCCAACATGGAAGATTGTCTCTTTCTGCCTGGGAAGGCAGCCATACTACTTGTTCAAGCCAGTTTTCTCAGAGCCGTGGACCTGGGATCCGCTAACCCCACACCACCTTCAGCTCCACAGCACCCAAGGGGGCCTGAGGTCAGCGGCTCCGTGCTGGGACAGACTGTTGACAAACCACAGGCCGGCTACGGCTGCCAGGCACTGCTCGGGAGGGTCGTAGGCTTCTCTAGCTTTGTTGGCCAGGCCATCCTGGCTGGATCTTGTCAGTCAGTGGGCGGAGGAGTCCTTTCAGGCAGCTGTGGGATGCTGGGAGCAGAAATGCCTGTTCCCTTTGCCGAGAGGGTGGCAGTTACCACTTGTGAAATGGAAAGAGTCAGCCCGAGGAGAGGCAATGCTGAGACTGCTTGGTGGGGAAATGGGGAAACAAGAGTGAAGCCCAGAGACGGTGTGTGAGGAGCCGGGGGAAGGGGTAATCCTGCCGCCTTTCCTCTCTCTTTCCAGTCGCTCCCTGCTCCCATGGCGGTGACCAGCCCACAGCCCTGCAGCAGCGGTTCACAGAGTGGCAGTGCGTCTCGGCGGTGCCGCAAGGCGAAGGTCGGTAGTGCTGGCAGGGATGCAGGAGGTCTTTGGGATGGGGACGATGAATGCTGGGGTCTGCTCTGACAGCAAGCAGCAGTGGGAGCAGGCTCTGGAGAGGCAGACTCCAGAGGAGAGAGGTGGAGAGAAAAAGGGTATCCTGTTAACAGCTTAGGGGAGGAGAGGGACACGTTAATGATGTCCTGGAGGGCAGGGTGTCTGTGAACGCTGGCAAAACAGAAGGGACAGCATACAGCCACACAGGGAAGGTTAACAATGGAGCAATAATAAATGTGCAGCTCTAGTCAGGGAAAGAAGCAATATTCCCTGTTCCATGGGGGTAAAGGCCTAAAGGAGACTGTACAAGGGGAAGCCAAACCAGATCACCAAAATAACTTTGTCTTTCTCGGGTCAAGACCTGAGATCATGTTACAAGGATTACCACAGATTTGTGTGTACAAAGCTTACTGGTCATACCCCAAAGCAATTGGAAGAAATATCTGTACTATCCTTGTTTATTCAAGCCCTTTCTGTCAGGAAAAGTGATCTAAGGAGAACATGAACATTGTTGCTGGAGAACAGGGATCCTTGCAGTCACCATCTCTCTCCTTATTAGCATTCATCTCTGCTATCTCTCCCCACACAGGGCGAGGCTGGA